>SRMA01027216.1:153233-172555 GCA_007224835.1 Danionella cerebrum | reverse complement strand
AAAATAATAAATAATAAAATAAAAGAATAAAATAAAAAAAAAATTAATAATTAAAAAATAATAAAAAATAATAAATAAAAAAATTAAAATATAAAACAAAAATTATACAAAAAGTTGAATAAAAATAAAACTATAAAATATTACAAAATATAGAAAATTAAGATTTTTAAATTATAAAAATATAATTAACAATTAACACCTCCTTGCCTGCAAGAACAGTGAAGGGCACCACAGATAAAAGCAGAGATGTGGAGAACTAAAGTCAGAAACCAGGCATCCAATCAGACCCCAGACCAACCTAAACCCCCTAACCTCCAGCTAATGATCTACAGCAGGCTTGAACCTCTTCTGATCTAGAACCTGATCTTCAAACACCCCATGTGTTGATCTGAAAATCTGACCAAGAGAGTTAAGGTTTCAAATGTTTCTCCACATCCCAAAAACAAGAACTGGACAAAAACAAACAAACCTGAGCATAGTTTGATCTGTCTGATCCTCCAGCTCATCAGTAGGGAGTCCAAGCACTAGAGGAGAAATTAATGCTTAAATGACAGTATCACTCAGAAAAAGATCTTTCTTTTGGTGATCGTATGGTTTAGTCCATTTCAGGAGGAAATAAACACCTGGTACTCCAGCAGACGAAGAAATGCCATCAGCAGCATGTTTATCCTTCAACAGTTTCTTCCTCCTCAGAAACAAACACAAATTATAGTTATGGAACAAACAGCAAGAGGACAAACTGATCAGGAGCAGAGATGTGGAGAACAAAAGTCTAAAACCCAACATCCAATCAGACCCCAGACCAACCTAAACCCCCTAACCTCCAGCTAATGATCTACAGCAGGCGCCTGACTACAACCTCATCTGATCTAGAACCTGATCTTCAGCATACACCCCATGTGTTGATCTGAAAATCTGACCAAGAAAGTTTAGGTTTCAAATGTTTCTCCACATCCCAAAACAAGAACTGGAAAAAAACCAAACAAACCTGAGCATAGTTTGATCTGTCTGATCCTCCAGCTCATCAGTAGGGAGTCCAAGCACTAGAAGCGAAAATAAATGACAGAGCATCACTCAAACTCTTTTTGGTGAGTGTTTCCTCTTGAAATGGATTAAACCATACAAACACCAGGTACTCCACCAGACGAGGAAAAGCCATCAGCAGCATGTTTCTTCTTCTTCAGTTTCTTCCTCCTCAGAGACAAACACAGATATTAGTTATGGAACAAACAGCAAGAGAACAAACTGATCAGGAGCAGAGATGTGGAGAACAGATTTTGTCAGAAACCAGAGATCCATCAAACTCCAGATCAACCTAAAACCCAAACCTCCATCTAATGATCTACAGCAGGCGCCTGACTAACCCTCTAGAACCTCATCTAATATTAAACCTGATCTTTCAGCAAACTCCCATTTGTTGATCTGAAAATGTGGAAGTCAAAGTTTCATGACATTCAGATGTATCTCCACATCCCAAAACAAGAATGGGGGGGGGACAAACCTGAGCATAGTTTGACCGGTCTGATCCTCCAGCTCATCAGTAGAGAGTCCAAGCACTAGAAGCAAGAATAAATGATGAGTATCACTCAAACTCTCTTTTGGTGACAATTTCCGCTTGAAATGGATTAAACCATACAAACACCAGGTACTCCAGCAGACAAGGAAATGCCATCAGCAGCATGTTTCTTCTTCATCAGATGAGCTCCTCAGAGACAAACACAGATATTAGTTCTGGTACAAACAGCAAGAGAACAAACTGATCAGGAGCAGAGATGTGGAGAACAAAAGTCTAAAACCCGACATCCAATCAGACCCCAGACCAACCTAAACCCCCTAACCTCCAGCTAATGATCTACAGCAGGCGCCTGACTTGAACCTCATCTGATATAGAACTTGTTCATCTAACACCCCATGTGTTGATCTGAAAATCTGACCAAGAAAGTTTAGGTTTCAAATGTTTCTCCACATCCCAAAACAAAAACTGGGGGGAGGGGGGCAAACAAACCTGAGCATAGTTTGATCTGTCTGATCCTCCAGCTCATCAGTAAGGAGTCCAAGCACTGAAGCGAAAATAAATGACAGAGCATCACTCAGACAAACTCTGGTGAGTGTTTCCTCTTGAAATTGATTAAACCATACAAACAAACACCAGGTACTCCAGCAGACGAGGAAATGCCATAAGCAGCATGTTTCTTCTTCATCAGATGAGCTCCTCAGAGATAAACACAGATGTTAGTTCTGTTACAAACAGTAGAAAACTAAACTGATCAGAAGCAGAGATGTGGAGAACAGAATTTGTCAGAAACCAGACATCCAAACTAGATCAACCTAAAACCCAGATCCCCAGCTAATGGTCTAAAGCAGGTGCCTGACTAACCCTCTAGAACCTCATCTAATATTAAACCTGATCTTTCAGCAAACTCCCATTTGTTGATCTGAAATTGTGGAACTCAAAGTTTCATGACATGATTCAGATGTTTCTCCACATCCCAAAACAAGAACGGGGGGGGGGGGGGCAAACAAACCTGAGCATAGTTTGATCCTGTCTGATCCTCCAGCTCATCAGTAGAGAGTCCAAGCACTAGAAGCAAAAATAAATGATGAGCATCACTCAAACTCGTTCTTTTGGTGATTATTTCCCCTTGAAGTGGATTAAACCATACAAACACCAGGTACTCCAGCAGACGAGGAAATGCCATCAGCAGCATGTTTCTTCTTCATCAGATGAGCTCCTCAGAAACAAACACAGATATTAGCTCTGGTACAAACAGCAAGAGAACAAACTGATCAGGAGCAGAGATGTGGAGAACTAAAGTCAGAAACCAGGCATCCAATCAGACCCCAGATCAACCTAAACCCCCTAACCTCCAGCTAATGATCTACAGCAGGCGCCTGACTTGAACCTCATCTGATGTAGAACCTGATCTTCATCAAACACCCCATGTGTTGATCTGAAAATCTGACATCGAAAGTTTAGGTTTCAAATGTTTCTCCACATCCCAAAACAAAAACTGGGGGGAGGGGGGCAAACAAACCTGAGCATAGTTTGATCTGTATGATCCTCCAGCTCATCAGTATGGAGTCCAAGCACTAGAGGAGAAATTAATGCTTAAATGACAGCATCACTCAGACAAACTCTTTCTTTTGGTGATTGTATGGATTAATCCATTTCAAGAGGAAATAAACACCTGGTACTCCAGCAGACAAGAAATGCCATCAGCAGCATGTTTCTTCTTCATCAGATGAGCTCCTCAGAGACAAACACAGATATTAGTTATGGAACAAACAGCAAGAGAACAAACTGATCAGAAGCAGAGATGTGGAGAACAAAAGTCTAAAACCCAACATCCAATCAGACCCCAGACCAACCTAAAACCCCTAAACTCCAGCTAATGATCTAAAGCAAACGCATGACTTGAACCTCAGCTGATCTAGAACCTCATCTTCAGCATACACCCCATGTGTTGATCTGAAAATCTGACCAAGAAAGTTTAGGTTTCAAATGTTTCTCCACATCTCAAAACAAGAACTGGGGGGGGGGGCGCAAACAAACCTGAGCATAGTTTGATCTGTCTGATCCTCCCGCTCATCAGTAAGGAGCCCAAGCACTAGAAGAGAAAATAAATGATAGAGCATCACTCAAATTCTTTCTTTTAGTGATTATTTCCTCTTGATCTGGATTAAACAATACAAACACCTGGTACTCCAGCAGACAAGGAAATGCCATCAGCAGCATGTTTCTTCATCAGACGAACTCCTCAGAGACAAACAAAGATATTAGTTCTGGTACAAACAGCAAGAGAACAAACTGATCAGGAGCAGAGATGTGGAGAACAGAATTGGTCAGAAACCAGACATACATCAAACTCCAGATCAACCTAAAACCCAGATCTCCAGCTAATGATCTACAGCAGGCGCCTGACTAACCCTCTAGAACCTCAACTAATGTAAAACCTGATCTTTCAGCAAACTCCCATTTGTTGATCTGAAATTGTGGAAGTCAAAGTTCATGACATAATTCAAATGTTTCTCCACATCCCAAAAACAAGAACTGGACAAAAACAAACAAACCTGAGCATAGTTTGATCTGTCTGATCCTCCAGCTCATCAGTAGGGAGTCCAAGCACTAGAAGCGAAAATAAATGACAGTGCATCACTCAGACAAACTCTTTTTGGTGAGTGTTTCCTCTTGAAATGGATTAAACCATACAAACACCAGGTACTCCAGCAGACAAGGAAATGCCATCAGCAGCATGTTTCTTCTTCATCAGATGAACTCCTCAGAGACAAACACAGATATAAGTTATGGAACAAAAAGCAAGAGACCAAACTGATCAAGAGCAGAGATGGAGAACAAAAGTCTAAAACCCGACATCCAATCAGACCCCAGACCAACCTAAACCCCCTAACCTCCAGCTAATGATCTACAGCAGGCGCCTAACTTGAACCTCATCTGATCTAGAACCTGATCTTCAGCATACACCCCATGTGTTGATCTGAAAATCTGACCAGGAAAGTTTAGGTGTTTCAAATGTTTCTCCACATCCCAAAAACAAGAACTGGACAAAAACAAACAAACCTGAGCATAGTTTGACCTGTCTGATCCTCCAGCTCATCAGAAGGAAGTCCAAGCACTAGAAGCGAAAATAAATGACAGAGCATCACTCAGACAAACTCTTTTTGGTGAGCGTTTCCACTTGAAATGGATTAAACCATACAAACACCAGGTACTCCAGCAGACGAAGAAATGCCATCAGCAGCATGTTTCTTCTTCATCAGATCAGCTCCTCAGAGACGAATACAGATATTAGTTCTGGTACAAACAGCAAGAGAACAAACTGATCAGGAGCAGAGATGTGGAGAACAAAAGTCTAAAACCCGACATCCAATCAGACCCCAGACCAACCTAAACCCCCTAACTTCCAGCTAATGATCTACAGCAGGCGCCTGACGAACCTCATCTGATCTAGAACCTAATCTTCAGCAAACACCCCATGTGTTGATCTGAAAATCTGACCAAGAAAGTTTAGGTGTTTCAAATGTTTCTCCATATCCCAAAAACAAGAACTGGACAAAAACAAACAAACCTGAGCATAGCTTGATCTGTCTGATCCTCCAGCTCATCAGAAGGGAGTCCAAGCACTAGAAGCGAAAATAAATGACAGAGCATCACTCAGACAAACTCTTTTTGGTGAGCGTTTCCACTTGAAATGGATTAAACCATACAAACACCAGGTACTCCAGCAGACGAGGAAATGCCATCAGCAGCATGTTTCTTCTTCATCAGATCAGCTCCTCAGAGACAAACACAGATATTAGTTCTGGTACAAACAGCAAGAGAACAAACTGATCAGAAGCAGAGATGTGGAGAACTAAAGTCAGAAACCAAACATCAAATCAGACCCCAGACCAACCTAAACCCCCTAACCTCCAGCTAATGATCTACAACAAATGCCTGACTTGAACCTCAGCTGATCTAGATCCTGATCTTCAGCATACACCCCATGTGTTGATCTGAAAATCTGACCAAGAAAGTTTAGGTTTCAAATGTTTTTCCACATCCCAAAACAAGAACTGGGGGGGGGGGAGACAAAAAAAACAAACAAACCTGAGCATTATATGATCTGTCTGATCCTCCAGCTCATCAATAGGGACTCTCCAAGCACAAGCATGTTTCTTCCTCATCAGATGAGCTGCTCGGAGACAAACAGATATTAGTTCTGGTAAAAAACAGCAAGAGAACAAACTGATCAGGAGCAGAGATGTGGAGAACAGAATTAGTCAGAAACCAGACATCCATCAAACTCCAGATCAACCTAAAACCCAGATCTCCAGCAGGCGCCTAACTAACCCTCTAGAACCTCATCTAATGTAAAACCTGATCTTTCAGCAAACTCCCATTTGTTGATCTGAAAATGTGGAAGTCAAAGTTTCATGACATTATTCAGATGTTTCTCCATATCCCAAAACAAGAACTGGGGGGCGGGGGGGACAAACAAACCTGAGCATAGTTTGATCCTCCAGCTCATCAGTAGGGAGTCCAAGCACTAGAAGCGAAAATAAAAGAGAGTATGAAGATTAGGATTACCCTAACCTTTAAATGGATTAAACAATATAAACACCTGGTACTCCAGCAGACGAGAAAATGCCATCAGCAGCATGTTTCTTCTTCATCAGATGAGCTCCTCAGAAACAAACACAGATATTAGTTATGGAACAAACAGCAAGAGACCAAACTGATTAGGAGCAGAGATGTGGAGAACAAAAGTCTAAAACCCAACATCCAATCAGACCCCAGACCAACCTAAACCCCCTAACCTCCAGCTAATGATCTAAAGCAAACGCATGACTTGTGCCTCATCTGATCTAGAACCGGATCTTCAGCAAACACCCATGTGTTGATCTGAAAATCTGACCAAGAAAGTTTAGGTTTCAAATGTTTCTCCACATCCCAAATCAAGAACTGGGGGGTAGGGGGGGGGGGACAAAAAAAAATACCAAACCTGAGCATAGTTTGATCTGTCTGATCCTCCAGCTCATCAGTAGAGTCCAAGCCCTAGAAGCGAAATTAATGCCTAAATGACAGTATCACTCACTCAAACTCTTTCTTTTGGTGATTCTTTCCTCTTGAAATGGATTAAACCATACAAACACCTGGTACTCCAGCAGACGAGGAAATGCCATCAGAAGCATGTTTCTTCATCATCAGATGAGCTCCTCAGAGACAAACATAGATATTAGTTCTAGTACAAACAGCAAGAGACCAAACTGATCAGGAGCAGAGATGTGGAGAACTAAAGTCAGAAACCAAGCATCCAATCACACCCCAGACCAACCTATACCCCCTAACCTCCAGCAGGCGCCTGACTTGAACCTCATCTGATATAGAACCTGATCTTTAAACACCCCATGTGTTGATCTGAAAATCTGACCAAGAAAGTTTAGGTTTCAAATGTTTCTCCACATCCCAAAAACAAGAACTGGACAAAAACAAACAAACCTGAGCATAGTTTGATCTGTCTGATCCTCCAGCTCATCAGTAGGGAGTCCAAGCACTAGAAGTGAAAATAAATGACAGAGCATCACTCAGACAAACTCTTTTTGGTGAGTATGGTTTAATCCATTTCAAGAGGAAACAAACACCAGGTACTCCACCAGACGAGGAAATGCATTCAGCAGCATGTTTTTCTTCTTCATCAGTTTCTTCCTCCTCAGAGACAAACACAGATATTAGTTATGGAACAAACAGCAAGAGAACAAACTGATCAGGAGCAGAGATGTGGAGAACAGAATTTGTCAGAAACCAGACATCCATCAAACTCCAGATCAACCTAAAACCCAGATCTCCAGCAGGCGCCTGACTAACCCTCTAGAACCTCATCTAATGTAAAACCTGATCTTTCAACAAACTCCCATTTGTTGATCTGAAAATGTGGAAGTCAAAGTTTCATGACATGATTCAGATGTTTCTCCATATCCCAAAACAAGAACTGGGGGGGGGGGGGGACAAACAAACCTGAGCATAGTTTGATCCTCCAGCTCATCAGTAGGGAGTCCAAGCACTAGAATCGAAAATAAAAGATAGAGTATGAGGGTTAGGATTACCCTAACCTTTAAATGGATTAAACAATACAAACACCAGGTACTCCAGCAGACGAGGAAATGCCATCAGCAGCATGTTTCTTCTTCATCAGATGAGCTCCTCAGAGATAAACACAGATATTAGTTATGGAACAAACAGCAAGAGACCAAACTGATCAGGAGCAGAGATGTGGAGAACAAAAGTCTAAAACCCGACATCCAATCAGACCCCAGACCAACCTAAACCCCCTAACCTCCAGCTAATGAGCTACAGCAGGTGCCTGACTAACCCTCTAGAACCTCATCTAATATTAATTCTGATCTTTCAACCAAACTTCCGTTTGTTGATCTGAAAATGTGGAAGTCAAAGTTTCATGACAATTCAGATGTTTCTCCACATTCTAAACAAGAACTGGGGGGCGGAGGGGGACAAACAAACCTGAGCATAGCTTGATCTGTCTGATCCTCTAGCTCATCAGTAGAGCGTCCAAGCAGTAGAAGAGAAATTAATGCTTAAATGACAGAGTATCACTCAGACAAACTCTTTCTTTTGGTGAGTGTTTCCTCTTGAAATGGATTAAACAATACAAACACCTGGTACTCCAGCGGAAATGCCATCAGCAGCATGTTTCTTCATCAGATGAGTTCCTTGGAGACAAACACAGATGTTAGTTATGGAACAAACAGCAAGAGAACAAACTGATCAGAAGCAGAGATGTGGAGAACAAAAGTCAGAATTCAGGCATCCAATCAGACCCCAGACCAACCTAAAACCCAGATCTCCAGCTAATGCTCTACAGCAGGCGCCTGACTTGAACCTCAGCTGATCTAGAACCCCATCCTTCTGAAAACTACCATACATTGAGCTGAAAATCTGACACTCCAGGAGTCATGACATGATTCAAATATTTCTCCACACCTTAAAGAGAAGGTGAACAGATGACCTGAAAATGGTTTGTGTGCTCTCCATTCCTCGAAATCTTCAGTAGATGCTCCAAACGCTTGAAGACAATCATGGTCAACCAAGTCTCTCAGACCAACACTCTTTGGTGGAAATCTGCTCATATAATCTGGATACATCCATCTGCTGAAGAAACAAGAAAAAGTATCCTAAAACTAAGCTCTTCCTGCTTTCAGAGATGAACTTAATCAGCTAAATTGTCTTGAGGGCATTCAGCAGTTTTCTGAACAACTGTCATATATTCAAATAATAATCCCTCCATCAAGTTCTTTCACCTTCAGTTTATCACAGAAAATGTTGAGCGAGGTGGTATATGATAGAAAAAAAACCTGGTCCTCCAGCAGTACAGAAGAGCCATCAGAACATTTCATCTGATGGGCTCCTTAGAGAGAAGAAAAATAAAATAAAAGTTAGGTTCTGGACTTTACAGCAGGAGAACAAACTCACCAGGAGCAGAGATGTGGAGCATAGAGTAAGTCAGAAACCAGGCATCAATCAATCAGATCCCAGATCAACCCCCCCCCCCAAACCTTCCTCTGAAGAGCTAGAGCAGGCACCTGACTGACCCTCTACCTCATCTGATCTACAATCTGATCCTTCTGCAAAATCCCATATGTTGATCTGAAAAATCTGACCAAGAGAGCCAAGGTTTCATGATTCAGATATTTCTCTACATCCCAATATCAGAGAACATGAGCGGATGACCTGATGGCTTGTTTCCTCTGCTCCTACAGCCCACAGAAGATGTTGCGAACACCAATAATCATTAATGTCAAGCAGTGACCCATATATCTGAAGAAAAAAAATAATTTTACACAAATTAAATGAGAAACTACGCTCATGTTTTTAGGAAAAAAAAAAAAAAAAGTTTGTTTGGAGTCTTACCTACAAATCATGTGGATCCACCCATCTGCAGTAGTAAGGAGGAATGGAGCCTTTCGTGCTTTTAAAAGAGGAACTCACTTCAGTTAAAGTTTCCTTTTTAAGAGAGAGTTCAGTAGTTTTCAGTCAATCTACTTGATGGAGAACACATGGTACTGCAGCAGACGAGGAGTTTAAGGAGAAATGTCAGCAGAATTTTTATGCAGATGAACTCATCAGGGAGAAAAAAAAAAAGTTTTAGAGGAAACCGCTGGAAAACAAGCTAATGATAAACAGATGTGGAGAACAGAATAAGTCCAAAACCAGGCATCAATCAATCAGACCAGAGAAATTTCAGTGGTCAATAGATTACCGGCAGTACTCACCATCTGCTGTAAGAAGTCCTCACCAGCGGGTGGTGCTAGCAGCCTGTGCAAAAAGAATATATGCTAAGATGGATCAAACAGATTAAATTCAAATTAAGACAAACACCCGAACTTTACTTCTTCAGTTGCCTAATAATACATCATTTCTTTTTACCTTGTGTAAATGTGAGCTCTCTAACCAGTCATTCTTCAGCGGGAGAGGGAACACAAGCAGAAGTCTGGATGAAATAAACACTTAGTTTTCTAGCAGACGAGGAAATGCCATCAGCAGCATGTTTCTTCTTCATCAGATGAGCTCCTCAGAGACAAACACAGATATTAGTTCTGGTACAAACAGCAAGAGAACAAAAGTCTAAAACCCAACATCCAATCAGACCCCAGACCAACCTAAACCCCCTAACCTCCAGCTAATGATCTACAGCAGGCGCCTGACTTGAACCTCATCTGATCTAGAACCTGATCTTCAGCATACACCCCATGTGTTGATCTGAAAATCTGACCAAGAAAGTTTAGGTTTCAAATGTTTCTCCACATCCCAAAACAAAAACTGGGGGGGGGGGGGACAAACCTGAGCATAGTTTGATCTTTCAGATCCTCCAGCTCATCAGTAGAGAGTCCAAGCACTAGAAGAGAGAATAAAGGGTCACTCAAACTCTTTCTTTTGGTGATTATTTCCTCTTGAAATGGATTAAACCATACAAACACCTGGTACTCCAGCAGACGAGGAAATGCCATCAGCAGCATGTTTCTTCCTCATCAGATGAGCTCCTCAGAGACAAACACAGATATTAGTTCTGGTACAATCAGCAAGAGAACAAACTGATCAGAAGCAGAGATGTGGAGAACAAAAGTCTAAAACCAGACATCCAATCAGACCCCAGACCAACCTAAACCCCCTAACCTCCAGCTACTGATCTACAGCAGGCGCCTGACGACCCTCATCTGATCTAGAATCTGATCTTCAGCATACACCCCATGTGTTGATCTAAAAATCTGACCAAGAAAGTTTAGGTTTCAAATGTTTCTCCACATCCCAAAACAAGAACTGGGGGGGGGGGGCAAAAAAACAAACAAACCTGAGCATAGTTTAATCTGTCTGATCCTCCAGCTCATCAGTAGATGCTTCAAGTGCAAGGAGACAATAATGCACATCAATGAAACATTCTTAGACAAATCCACTCCTGTGGTGGAGAACCAAAAATTATCTGGATCCAATGAGCTGTAGAAGGAAAAAAAAAAAATAAAGTTCACAATTATGACTAAGAAACTGAGCTCTTCATGATTCCTGATTCCAGAAAGAAACTTACTTGATAGTAAGTCAAGTCATTCTATCAGATTCCTTTACATTCAGGTTCAAAACCTCCTCCTGGCCTGCAATAACAGAGCAGAAACAACATCATGAAAAGGTTGAATGGGACAGCATGAGAAGAGATGGAGAAAGCAAGGTCTTCTAGCATAAGAGGAGCTTAAGGAAAGTCTTCAACATGTTTGATCAAATGGGCTCCTACGAGAGACTAACACAGATATTAGTTCTAGACCAAACCACAGCTGAACAAGCAGATCCTCAGCAGAGATGTGGAGAAGAGAAAAAGCCAGTAACCATGCATCTATCACATTCCAGATCAACCTACACCCTCTAACCTCCATCTCATGATCTACAGCAGGCACCTGACTAACCTCTAAAGCACATCTGATCTAGAACCTGATCCTTCTCCCAACCCTTACTTCCATGTGTTGATCTGAAAAACTGACAGACTCAAGGTTTCAGAAACTTCTCCACATACAAACAGGAGTGATCCATCCAGCTCATCAGCAGATGCACCAAATGATAGTAGACATGAATGCTGATGTAGTGGTCTTTCATCTGCGTTGTGTCTTGTGTGTCTGAGGCAGAGAACCAGAAATTATGTTTTATTTCCAGCTGTGTGGTTAAACAGAAAACAGGTCTTTAACAGTCAGACACAATTCTCTCCCTCATCTGTTGACCACAAAATGTACATAAATGTATTAACTCATTTAATAACTATTAATTTAATATAAAATAATATTAATACATTAAAATAAAATATCCATTAATTTCCCCATCAAATCACACGTAAACCCATATCTCAACAATTGCCAGCCGGATCACTCAGACAAACAATAAACATTAACATTTGTGAACATGAACAAACACTTAATGACATACACGTGGGTTTCGCGGAGCTCATTAAAAACGTACCTCTCTCATGCTCAGCGCTAAAGAGACCGGGAGCTTGAGAATCTCATCCAAATTTCGCTCCGCAAATGTGACGTCGCCATACGGACATTTCAAAATAAAAGACCCACTTAAATAAAAATTATAATTTGACAAAATAACGATTCATGTTAATTATTTACATTAAGAATCTGGTGTAACATTTACATTTAAAATCTGGTGTAACAACATTTACATTGCTACACTGAGGCTCTCACTCTAAGGACTTATTTGGTGGAGGAAAAGATCTGGATCTCACCTGCAGCAAAAATAAATAGAAATAAAATTATTAGAAGCAGCTCTCAGAGAGGAGTTCGGAAGGGGTTCAATGCTGCACTGGAGTCATTCAGCACTTCAACTTCAGATTAGACACCTCCTCCTGGCCTGGAGGAGAACAAACAGCACCACGAGAAGGAAACAATCACCTGGGATTTCAGCAGATTAGATCTGAAAAATAAATAATCTCAAATAAATTTCGTTGTCAGTCTCAACTCAGAAAGCAGTGCTGATCAGTTTATCATCCTGGATCAGTCTAGAAGATCTTAAACTATAATGTCCAGAAATTTTATCACAGTAAACACAAGAACTCAGCTTTAAAGTCTTAAACCATGCATCAACCTGTTTTATACAAACACAGTAAACGAACAACTCTTCCATTTTAACAAACACAGTTATTAACATCAACATCAGAAATAAGGTTTTGAACATAACAATAATCACATCTCACCTGAACACCGGAACCATTGAGCTACAGCTTTTAACTGCTCTGGGCAAACCATCTAACAACCAGAGAGGGGGACACAGACTCCCCAAGGGACTCCTCAATGCTGCTAAACCACTATAAAAATAATATATTTAAGTCTAGTCGAGAGTAACTCATTCACATTTCTTTATTTGAGCTAATGTTTGTACTTTTACAGGTTTGATCATATCAAAAGCTCTTTCAAAACACCAGAATCCCTCAAGCACCCCTCCCACTTCCACCCAGATGGTTTCTCCCACTCGGAGGCATTTGCTCATTAGTGACGTGAAGCCCCTCAGCAGGTGATGTCCATCTGATTCATCATCTGGAACTGAGTTAGTTTGAGAACACAATGATTTTTTTTGGCACATGCATTAAGCAGGGAACGCAAATATTTATTTGGCAAACTTTAAACAAAAAGCGACCGTAGTATTGCATTCTATTGTTTTCAATGCCATTTGGATAAGGGTGTTATACGATCTTTCGAACAGTAGGGGGCGCTGAGGGGAATATATATATTTCTTCCAAGCAAGATACTATTTATTCTTTTATTATTAAAAGAAGTCCCGCATTCTCAAACCCCTCAGCGCCTCCTACTGTTCGAAAGATCGTATAACACCCTTATCCAAATGGCATTGAAAACATTAGAATTTATTTATTATAAATATATATATATAACTCTAACCCTATATATATATATATATATATATATATATATATAAATAAATATAAAAATATATATTCATATTTAGAATTAAAACAAGGTTGAAATCTTTTAAGAGAATTGATCATGTTCTCATTATTTTATTTCAGCTTTCCATTTTCAAGCAAGATATTATTTATGCCAGAAAATATTGGGATCTTATAAAATATGGTCTTTTTGAAAAGTAATACAATAGATTTATTTTTATGAGTGTAATTACTATCACAAAAAGTGCTTTCATATGTTTAAGGTACACAAAATATAATTTCATTGCTACAAACTGAATGTTTATTCAAAACATTTGTACATTTATTTTAATGGTATTGTACTGTAAATACACCTACAATAAAGTGTTTTGCTGTGTGTGATTGGAATGGACTTCATTTATTATTTGAAAACAAGAACATTTCATGAATCATGGAAATCACAAGAGTTCGAAACAAGGCTTTAATGAAACCATCAGCTGGGCTCTAGAGAAACCCTTTAATATATTCGTCCAGTGCTTCCAAGCAGAGCAGGACCTCCAAAGAGACTCCTCTTCTCCTCACAACCTTCAGCAATGGACCTCCATTCATCAGTGAGGAGCACAGCCATTAACTCCTCCACCAAACAACCTTCAGTGATGGACCTCCATTCATTAGTGAGGAGCACAGCCATTAACTCCTCCACCAAACAACCTTCAGTGATGGACCTCCATTCATCAGTGAAGAGTCCAGCCATAAACTGCTCTACCAAACAGTTCCAGACTGCAGTCCCAGCATCCGAGACGATCTTGGAATCTCAGGAAATACCAGCAATGAAGATGCTGATGATGACCAGGCTGGAGTCTCCACCGTCAATCTGAAAGAAGGAGAGAAGACAGAACAGAACTTTAGTTGCAGAACTGATTGCAGATCCATGATAGCAAATGTGTTTGTACTACACTGGTGTCTTCAACTTTCTAACTTTACCTGTATTTAGCATTTGTTCTGATTTACTTGTTTCACCATCAGTATTACATTCAATCCACTGTTTAACAAGTTTTATTATTCAAACTCTAGCAATTAAAAAACCCTGACATTTACATATGCAGTGTTTTAACTGTACTACAGTGAAGTATTTTAAGGTTAACATTTTTTGGTAATTCTGATGTTGCTGTGGAATATATATTCACCACAAGTACAACTATAAGTTATATTTTACTTTAATATATGAGTATACTGTAATAAAAACTAAAGTAAACCACTGTTAAATACAGTTTATCGCTTCACTAGAACCAAGTTAATCTATAGTTCATTTGAGATTACTTAGAAATACAATATTGTACTGTATAAATCTAAATTTTTAATATTAAACAAATACAGTATTTACATTATATGATTACAGCATTTTTAACATGTTGTTTTAATTGTTAAAAACGAAAGTTATTTATCTTTTTATTAAAGTCCCGTCCGCTCGTTAGGTTAGGAGGTTCTTGGTCATTATTTACACAGAATTTATCATGAATACTGACCAGAGACAGACGCGCGGGTTTCCTGCTGGAGCTGCCCGTGCAACAGCTTAGGACCTGGGGTTGGATCAGTCGAAGCTCCCGCTGAACGCGACTGGGGTTCAAACTGAAGCTCCTGTGAAATGTAGGTGAACCACGCCGAGCAGGGTTCCTCTTTGTAGGATTCTAAGCTCCTAGTCACAGCCCCGAACACGTTTTTGATGTTTTGGAGCATTTCAAAGCTTAGTGATGCAGATATTAACTTTACAATCCCGTCCGCCATTTTCCAAACCACCGCTGAACCTGTAGCTCCTCCCACTGATCCGCGCATTCCAGTCAACACCTGAATGTCATGCGTGCATTCAGCGGCTCTGCAGCGCGGATCGGGCGATCAAACGGAAAGTAAACACACGCGTGCATTCACTCGCGCGTAGGGCTTTTTTTCTGCGCGAACCGCGTTCGATGTGAACATACCTTAAGTGTTAATAATAATAATAATATATATTAATGATATTAATATTAATAATAATAATAATAATAATAATAATAATAATAATAGTAAAAAAAAAATAATCGTAATGATTCACTAATATTTTCATACGGCATTGGTTAACATTAGGGAGCGGTGACGTGACGACCAGGAGGATTTGAAAAAAGATGAGACAGAAAGTGAATTTGGAGGAAATTGCAGGAACTGTTTAATTTGTGCTCAGTTTGTGCCATGTGCAGTGTCCTTTACACCACAGGAGCATGACCAATTATAGTTCTTCAAAGGAAAACCTGAACCAACTGGTTACATTGAGAAGAAAAGTGAAAAAGTACACCTCAAATTGTACCAAAGAATAGTAAAAGACTTGGGTTGGAAGAAAACAAGACTAAAAAGATAAGTGTGAAGACAACAGAGAAAAAGATGTCAAAGACATGGGCCAGCAGAAAAGGTCAAACCATAAGTTCATGCATTGCCAGACTGTTTAGATCGGCCATTTAGCTTTGGCAAAGTAAAAGCCAGATATTCAATCCTTTGCCAGTGGGAGAGCCATTTTGGTGAGTGTCCATGAAAGGCGTCAGTGTTATCCCACACAGTAGAGCACAAAGAGATCGTGACTAGGAGTGGCAGCAAAATCCCTGCGTAATGATAGTTTTTTCACACACACAGGCGGTTTTAGTGGCCATAATTAATCCAGACTGGGAAGAAATCCATGTGGTTGATGGTGATACATGCAGTGCCTGTGAAAGCTCATGTTAGCATTAACAGCACTGATGGGCTATCAGCAGAGGTGTCAATCTCAGTTTGAAAGACTTTCTGTGCATTTTGAGGACAGCCTGGCAATCTGTTTCTAAAGATTAAAAGCTTTTCAGAAAGTTGAGCTTTTTACCCTTTTATGGTGCTGAAGAATTAACCCACCAGGACAGAATGTGTACAATATGAGGGGGAGTGGAAAGAATGTACAGTCAATCACAACTTCAAATTAGCATTACTGCTTTATCAATGATGATGTAGCACTGTTAGCTCTTTGTAAACAGGTTGCTGCTTTGGTGCAGAGCGATTGATCATGGTTGACACCGCGTAAATGATTTTTCTTGTGACATGACGACAGCGGTAAGTCCAGTCAACTCTTTTAATCTGTAACTGTTTTTTAGGATAAAATTGAGCCACATGAAAATAAATTTTAACAAAAAAAAATTCTTTCAGTTTGCTCACTGTATAGACTCAAAATCACTTTCAAAATCATTAAAACCGTTTGTGTAAATAATGCAATTTCTGAGGAAACAAATTTCAAAGTTTGGCTTTTTCCCATTGACTTGTACTGAAAGGAAATGGCTTCAGTTTGTTTTCACTCTGATGCTCATGCGAGACACACTTGGTTTATTTATCAGGATTGTAGTTTATAAGGATGTGTGTGTTTAAAGCCTTTGAGCAGTATGGTAGTTCGGATATTATATTAGATTCAAAGTACAAGTACAATGCAACGGAATGCAATATGGAGGATGATATTGTAGTAAGGGTAGGGACACTCACTAGTTTGTCAATAGTTGGTGGTATAGTGGTGAGCATAGCTGCCTTCCAAGCAGTTGAACTTGGCTTGATTCCCGGCCAATATCCATTTCAGGTAAGGGTTAGGTTAACGTTCGGATTTTAGTTAGGGTTAGTTTAAAGGTTAGGGTTCAATTTTACGGCATGAATTAGGTTGTATAAACAGTAAAGTGCAGGATATAAGTTAAATAAATGAGGCATAGATAGAGCATTTCTATGGCTTGGGAGGGAGATCCGTAAATGAGGTTGTGGAAAAATGTAATACTGTTGAGGTAGCTTTGGATGGAGCATGCTCTTAAAGCAGTGCAGCAAGAAAATGGGGAGGAGAGAAAAGTCGGGGAAGGGAAAGGAGTTATGGATTAATTGGAATAAATTAAATGCTTGTATGATTGCAGGGTCTGGGTGCTTGAACCATGATGTCGAGGTATAGAGTAAAAGTAACAATCCCAATAGTTACTTGAGTAAGAGTAAAAAGTATCTGATGGAAAACCTACTTAAGTAGCTAGTTACTAGTTACTTCTGATCTGATTGATATTAAGTAAAAACCTTAAAGTCTCTTTGTTTTGTTTATATAAAAGATTGGCTGAAGTGCAGGAACCTTTCTCAGTCCTGTGATGTGTACATTGCCATCGCATAAACATTTGTGTGATTGTCATGCCATCACGTGTATTTGTAATCAAATTTTACACACCCAGACGTTTTTTTCTAACTGTTAACCAGAGGTGGAAAGAGTAATAAAATATGCTACTCAAGTAAAAGTACTGTTACTTCAATAAAATTTTACTCAAGTACAAATAAAAGTACTGATCAAAAAATCTACTCAAGTAAAAGTATAAAGTAACTCTTCTAAAATTTTACTCTAAGTAAAATTTACCGAGTAATTATTTTATTTATTTAAAAAAATCTATTACAATTTGTCATTTAACTTACGATAATGAGAGAAATCGCAAATGCAGAGTCAGCTCACGCGTTGAACTCAGTGACAAATCAAAATGTTTTGAATGGACACCGCATTCTCAACAAAAGTGTATGATTGGTTATACAGTAATGCCCAATTCTAACATGACATCTGCTGCAGAACAATTCTAACTCTTTTCATAGACTTTAGTAAATCGTGACACTGGTAATAGCTTAACGTTAATTGTGCATTGACAATTTTGTTCTAAGTTCCTGTTAATTTCTGATCTTAGTGCTAACCAACATTAGCAATGTCACACGCTGATGCAGCGCAACAGAATAATAATTACGTAAAAAAAGTAGTATTTAACTTACCTCAACATGCTCACACAGGTTTGATGTTTAGCTTTTGTAAGCTGCCAATTCAGGCGTCTTGGGCAAACAAAGTTTACACCGCATAATAAAACTGTTGCCTTTCTTGCTCTTAAATTCGAAGTGTTCTTGTAAATATGGCCATGGGTTTGTTTATGAAGAATGAAAATAAAGCAGCATTTCACTTTCATCTGGGTTTACATCATGTGTGTCTGTCTTGTCCGTCTCCATCTTTTTTGAGTTAGCGCACTGCGTTTGTTCTCCCGCGCATCGAGCTGTAGCTTCCGGCACGCTCTCCCCTCCTTCCCTCCACGCACAATTGTTATTTTTTTTATTTACTTTTTTTTTATTTTTACTCAGTAACGGATAGGATTTAAAATTCAGTTAAGTACAATCTTTACATTAAAACGTAAAAGTAAAATTACAAAATTTAAAAGTTACTCTTAAAAGTAGAAATAAACAAAAAACCTACTCAATTACAGTAACGCAAGTAAATGTAATTCGTTACTTTCCACCTCTGCTGTTAACTCTGTCTTTTACACTGTTATTCACAAAATCTGTCAGCGTCTGCATTTAACAGGCTAACAGAGTGTGTGTGCGTGCGTGTGTGTGTGCGTGCCCAGAGAACTCTTCCTTTTAAAAGCAGTCTCCTTTAAAAACATTTATTTACTGTATTTTTTCTTACATTATAAGTACATGCATTCATTTGAGAGGAATGATTTAAAATGCAATGACTTTCATTTTGTACATGTTCTGTAATTAAAGTCAGGTGAAGTGTCACAAATAAAATATCTATACACACAAACCTGTACGAATTTGTGTATAGCATCACAGTATGCACTTCAGTTTATTTAGTTATGAAACATGCAGACGTTTAGAATGAACGTGTGTTGTTCGTAAGCTTCACAATATATTTGTCATTGCATAAGGAAAAACATCATATTGACCACTACATGTTTTTCAGGTGGAGCTGGAATGTCATCGCATTATGAAACTGTTCTTTCTCACATCTTGAAGTGACTTTATTTGAGGCCATGGGTGATCTGGCCTTAATAGCTCACACACGTCATCCTCAACCAT
>SRMA01027216.1:100057-150669 GCA_007224835.1 Danionella cerebrum | reverse complement strand
GTTGTAATATAAAACAGTTAATTCTGCAGGAATGTAATTGATTACCTGAGTTGCGATGACCTGCTTTGGGGAATTGAACCAAAGAGTCGATTGGCAGTCGACTCTTAAGACTCGGAATCAAATGAGATCGGTTCAGACCGCAACTTCAAGCTTCGTTAGATTTACTGTCCACCAGTAATTCACATTCGGCAATCAATATTGATCTTTAATCAAATATGACTCGTGTCCCAAAGACACTAATACTCAAGTTAGAGCTAGTAGCAATAGATCGACTATCTCAGGGAGCGATTGAGCATGTATAAACCACAGACAAAGTAATGCGTTTAACAAGTTTATTAACTAATCTAAAACACACAAACTAAGTACTAAAGCTATATAGATAAACACACACACACACACATTCACACTGAGAGAAGGAATGATTTGCAACTGTATTCTGAAATCTAATATCAAATAGCATAAACTGATAACCATTAACTATGAGCCTCAGCAAACGTTTGTCTGTAAGGACAAGAAAATGGGATTCAGCTATGAATCGTTTTGCACAAAGTCAGCGAGATATTTAATGCGCTTTCTACCGTGTCCTGGAAGTTCTTTGGGTCAGGCGAAGCTTCCTTCGGTTGCGTTGTCCGTGCAGAGCGATGGCTGATTCGGTATTAGGGTCCAAGCGATGGGTAGTTGTGAGAAAAGAGTCACTGAGAGTTCGCGAGAGTTTGTTCCGAGCAAAAATCAAGTTGGGATTCGCGATGAATCGAAACTGGCACTTCAAAGTTCTGTTGCAGGGTTCACTGTGTTGTAGGCTCGGAGCGCGTCAGAGTTCTGGTCGCGGGAGTTGGCTGTCTCGTACCGCTGTAACACTCTAAGGTTCCGCGTAACTCGTATGACTTTCGTGGACCGGACTTCTCTTCTCTTCTCTGGACTTCACTTCTCTGGACCGCACTTCTCTTCGCTTCACTTCTCTGCCTTTCTCCATTGCGCGGCAGAATTTGAACCAAGGAGGCAGGGCTCTGCCCCGCCAGATTTAACCAATGAGATCACTCTGAAACCGGAGCTGTTGTCACGTTATACATGAGCACAGGGCTGGGACAGCCTGTATCAGAAATCAATCAGTTCATATAAGTGATCATATCTAATCAAGAGAATACCGAGTACATTTCTATGAGAAGCCATCATTTCAGAACTGATATTTCAAGCAGAATGATACCAAACATGGCTAGTTTAACGCTTGTACTCACTCATTCACTCATTCATTCGTCTTTGTTAACTATTCAAGTCTAAGCACACATTATCAGTTATGCAGTAAAGATTAACGAAGCATTGTAAGGTTATATTCAAGTAGATTGAGTCTTTTCTCCTTAAAGATGCAGTTAAAGGAATTAAAAAAGTTCCTGAGTGTTTTAGAGGGGAAATTCCTGTAGAAAGACTCCAGCATACTGAGGGCCTCCAGGGGGGTTGATTTACGGTTCCCCTTTTGCCCTTCTATGAGCCATGTGTTCCATAGGTAAGGTTGGTATGTCTCTGAGTCCAACTGTGATCCTCCAGGGGGGTTGATTTATACCTAAGGAGTGAAACTAAACAGTGTCCTGATCTCCAGGGCCTCCGGGAGGGGTTGATCGATATGGCGCCAGGGGTCCGTTTTAGTTAGGGAGTACAGTCTGCGGTTCCAACCATTTAGTGGGAGATGCATATCGTAAATTCCTGGCCTCCCAAGCTGATCACCAGGCTCTCAGCTTGTTGATAAAGAGGAGTAATCCTTACAGAGTTGACACCTCATCTCACCCATTAACACAAACAAAAACTGTTGCCATGGATACAACTTATAGCTGCCTGAAGTCAAACTTAAATCCTGTTTCGAATGTGGGTTTATATTTAGAAGACACATCTGAAAGGGGGCCATGATTCTGATGTTTGGGTTCTTCAGGCATTTTGCACTTATAAATTACACCACTTCTGAGTGATTTTTGTAACTTTGCAACAATGGCAGAGAAATGGTGAGCCTTTGGAATAAACATCTTTACAACTCTTAAGTGTGAGTCAATGTGTTCCTGATGCAAAGTGGTCGTATGTCAGTGGGAGTGGGCTAGGGTGTCTGCATATGCGTGATTTGTGTGCTTCTGAGTGTTTCTCTGAACATACTTGGCAGTGCCAGCATGCCAACTGTTTGGCAGAGTTCAGGATTAGCATGATTAGCGAGTAATCTCTGTTCTCTTACATATATTATCTGTCTGTGCCTATCCCTCAGTTTACCCAACCAGCCGTCTCTTCATCAGAGGAAAAAAAGATCCATCTGTGCTACTTTGCTTTTGTTATGCACTTAAGCATGCCAAAAATTATTCTGTAAAGCTATTTAAAATTTTTAGCTGAGACAGTAATATTTACTCTTACACTGGTATTGACGAAAAGAATATATGATAAAAAAAAACTAATTTGTTTAGAGTACATTTGATCACAGTATATTTACAAATTATTTTTTAACATTTTCTTTACATCTCTGTAACTTATCTCCAACTAAATACTTTTTTTGACTACACACATGAAAAAAAAAACATTTTTATGATATGTGTTGAATATGTATAGGGTTTATGATGTTTAAAAGAAATGCATTTTTAAAACACAAAACAAATTTAATTTCACAGTAGCTGTTAAACTGAAGTTTATGCATCAAATTGTTTAACCTGGTCCACCCAATATGATACATAAAAACCATAGTGGAAAATAATCCACACATAAGTGGAAAATTATTTCTTTAATTGATAATTTATGAAAGGATTTTGTTTAGCAAAGAACCAGACCCTGAAGGTTAACATTTAGATTAACAGACACGTTCACAAAAAAAAAAAGAAAAAAAAAACAGTTTTAGAAGTCAGATAGAAACAAGTCACTTCATATAGAAACTCTTTGCTCTGAGCATTGGTTCCAAGCATCAGATCAAACTACAGCACGGGTAATAATTTGTGGCTCCAACTTTAATATGTTTAATGTTAGTGTGGCCCGCGAGTTTGACATTAAAGGAACTTTACAGTGTTGTGTGTAACAACACTACCTGTGACCGTATGAGTGACGGTATCCTATCACAGGGCTGCACGTGAGTATTTAGGGTATTCTGAGAGTGTTTGTGATCTACATCATGTTGTGGAAAATATACTTTCTTAATTGATAATGAACACTGGAGACCGTTTGAGAGAGAACACAGCAAATGCGGCTATTTATAAGATTTGCAGTCTCAACGCATTTCCTACACACGTGACTCTAACGTGGAAGAAGAATGTGGTTTAGCGCATATTAAGAGCCTATTAAAAATATAAACGAACGCTAGAAGAGAAAAGAAGGAAAAGAATATGTAGAAATAGAAAAGAAGAGAAAGAGAGAGAAAGAAAGAAAGAAAGAAAGAAAGAAAGAAAGAAAGAAAGAAAGAAAAAGAGAGACTCCTAAGGAGGGAGTCAAGTCCCAGCGTGATCCTCACATGGGAGCAAAAGAGAGAGAGAGAAACAAAGAGAGACGCATGTGCTTTTCTAACTTCCTCCTCCTCAAGGGCGGGACTAAAGTATGACGTATGCTCTAAAAAGTTTCTCAAATTACATTTCTCAATATAACCACTAGATGGAGACATTACATTAAAAATTTCCATCACATTCCCTCCTTTTGTCACAAGACAACAAAAATAATTTTACAAAAGTAAGATATCTTATACTGTAAGTAAAAATCCAGTTAAGCAATGTATGACTATTTTTTTCAATATTGTAACTCAAAATTGTTTTCTACAATATCTTCATTAATTACTTTGCTCAACGTTCTTCTTCCACTATAAAATTTTTAAAACACTTCTAATAATAAACAAGCAAAATTATTAAAATTCTAATTCACTTCTCATAATAAACAAGCAAATTATAACACTAAAATCAAACACAAACATGTATTATCTAACATTCTAATTAGCATTGCATGCATTACCTAAATATCCTAAAAAAAACACATTCTTCCTTTTCCCACAACGGTATCGAAAGGTCAGGTACCTGGTATTGAGGAAAGTTTTCCCCTTTCTAATTGAAACTAGCTGAGAAATCTATTTATAAATTTATCAAGATACAGACCTTCAAACACCGCCCTGGAGTATATGAAGCCAAACATCTCCCCGTCGTTTTGTTTGACAAGAAGTAAAAGACTTTCATACCTCTAACTAATATCTATGCAGTTTGCTGTGTGTACAATGTGTTTCAACAATGAAATACAAAACATAACATTTATTGCAATGTATTATTGTCCTCGTATTCGTCACAGTCTTTCTGTTTCCAATTGTCCCCAATTGTCCCAAAGTTCCTTTGTTGTTTCCAGTTGTCCCAAAGTTCCTCTGATGTTTCCAGTTGTCCCAAAGTTCCTCTGATGGTTCCAGTTTCCTGGACACACTAAAATGATTGATAACCAAAAGAACAATTTCTCAATTCGGAATGTTTTCTAGATCATTAAATGGTGCATACCATTCCTCATCCATCATTTTCACCATTTTATATCCTTCCATTGTGATGACCGAAGTGACAGCCTTTTGCAACAAGGTCGAGATGCATCGCAAAAGACAAGGCAGGCAGATGATGATCAGCAAGATCATAAATATCACCGGGGCAATCGTGTACATCATCCAATGGAACCATCCACTTCCCAGGTTTAAGAACCATGAAAACCATGAATTATCTACTATTGGTGGTATTACTATAGAATTTTTCATGTGTTGTATTATGTTTGATATATTCTTGGATTCGTCTGGGATATTGAAACAGCAAGAAGTACCTAATAATTTACAGACTCCTCCCTTTTCTGCTGTAAGAATATCCAAAGCCAGTCTATTTTGAATAACCGCATCTCTAATGTTTCTCATTTCATTATTGATAAGTCCTAATGCAACTTCAGTATCATTAGCTAAGGATAACATACTATAAGCTAACCCATTTATTTTATTCAACGCCACCGTCGTACCACCTCCTAGAAACAAAGACCATCCTATGTTCGCTGCCGGTGACGTCCATGGATCTGATAAAACATACTCATTAAATCTTGGTATTCTATTTATGTCTCTTTTTGCACGTGAGTTTTCAATTGAACTGTCCTGTATTAGAACTGACGTACCCGTTGAAAGTAAGGCAGCATAACAACACCCTCTCCATTTCTGAGGAAGTTGATGATATGCTCTTGTACCACATACCCATACTGCAGCCGGGGCTGAATCTAATATTGAAAATGGACAATAGAAATCAACAGTTATTCCATTTTTATCTAAAATTGAACATTGTTCTGTGTTATTCTTTAAGGTTATTTTCAAGTTGCATTGTGATAACCCTACGTCATATTTTCCCTCCTTTGAACATATACACACTTCTGCTTTTGTTGTTGTTAATTCAAAACTTAGTTGTGAATACATAGGTTTATCAGTGGAACAATTAGTTTGAATGTTGTCTAAATTAATTTTATTTTTAATTGCTTCTCCCATTAACGTTACAATAGCCATAGCTTTGGGAATTTTACATTGATTTTGTTTTACTAGATCAATAGTAATTTGCTCTGTCTGCCATTCCTGATTCATCTGCAAACATATCCAACAGCTTCGGTTAAGGTTTAAACTTTCATGTTGAAGTAATGCTTTCGCACATGCATGATTTCCCTCACATTTTATTTTAGCTATTTTAACCTGTTTTGCATCTTTTGATAATTTAGTAGTTTTCATAACTTCCACTCTATTTGTTATATCCAAATCACTAATAATTTGATCAGGGTTTGGAATTAAATCTATTATTTGTTTTAACGCTGGGGAAGGAATTTGTTGAATCACTTCAACATCAACTACCATCTCGTATGAATCTGATGTGATTTGTTCTGTCACACACCAGAATTTACCCGCATCTGCCTTGGTTACTCCTGTCAGAGTAAAAGTGACCCAGCTTCCATTTTTGTCCCATGAACATCCACCTGGTCTATGACCAACCAGTAGAGGAGATGTACTGCACCAAACAGAACTCCAATCCTTCGAGTCACAAGGATGTTTGCAGAGATAATGAATCCAAGGCCATAGGTTACCTTCGTTGATGTATCTGGTAACACATTCTACCTTTCCTTCAGATCCCTCTTGCAGGTGTCGATCGCTCAAGTCCACCTCCCTTATGAATCACAAAAACAAAAAACTGATCCAGGTCAACTTAAGCTCCATTTTCTGGTTATCGATACCTGCTGTATATATGTTCTTTTAGTAGGCTCCTTCAGCAAGCTTCTTCAACAGACTCCTGCAGCAGGCTCCGGAACCTTTCTGCAGTGACTAGCATGCACCCAAGTAGCTCTTTCTGCTACTTTAACTGCTGTCGGTGTTGTAAGAAGAATTTGGAAGGGACCTTGCCAGCGTTTGGATTGCCAGTTTTTTCTTCTAAAATCCTTCACCACCACCCAGTCTCCAGGTTTCAGGTCGTGAAGGTCCACTTGTGTCGGTTCTGGTAAAGCGTCTTTTACTCTTCTGTGCAGAGAATTCAGAACAGAAGACAAGTTTGCACAATACACAAGCATTCGCTAGTCAATGTTCTCGGAGAACCTGAAGGTCCAATACCAGTATTAGCTGGTCTTCCCATCAAAATTTCAAAAGGACTCAATTGTGCTCGACCCCGGATTCTCGTTCTCATATGTAAGAGTACGAGAGGGAGAGCTTTTACCCATGTGAGCCCTGTTTCCTCACAACACTTCGCTAGCTTGTTCTTGAGAGTTCCATTCTCTCTTTCTACTGCACCTGCACTGGCAGGATGATAAGCACAGTGATGTTTCAGATCAATACCCAAGTATTCACCAACCATTCGAAGTGCATTGTTCACAAATGGAGTAGCATTATCACTGGAAATCCGGTTTGGTATTCCCCATCTAGGAATCACCTCAGCAAGCAACGATTTTGCCACTGCATTTGCATTCTGTTTAGCTGTAGGGAATGCTTCAACCCATTTTGAAAACATATCCACAATTACTAAACAATATTTCTTTCCTTCACTTGGTGTTAACTCAATGAAATCCATTTGCAAATGTTCAAAAGGTCTGTTTGGTTGTGGGTGAGCAGCTTGCATCATCTTAACACCTCTCCCAACATTATTTGTAGCACAAATAACGCATCGTTCACAAAAGTTCTGAGAGTATATTACAAAACCTTTCTCATACCAGTGTTGTCTCAAACTGTCTATCATTGCCATTTTTGAGGCGTGATCTTTCCCATGTACTATCTTAGCATAGTATGGAAACAATCTTTTAGGCAAACATGGTTTTCCATTCGGCCCAGTCCAGATGCCCTCTATCAATGTACAACCATGTTTCCTCCATACCTCTTTCTCTTCATGAGGAACTCCAGATTGTAATCCTGCAATGTCTACTGTAGGAGTACACACCTTAGTCATGATGGGAACAGACATCACCTTTCTCGCTGCACTCTTTGCTGCTGCATCTGCTCTAGCATTACCCTGTGAAACAAAATCTTCTGCACCAGAATGAGCTTCACATTTACATACAGACACTTCCTTAGGTAACAGAATAGCATCCAACAAGTTAGAAATTAGCATATGATGTGCAATAGGTTTTCCTGATGATGTAAGGAAACCTCTATGCTTCCATAAAGTTCCAAAATCATGAACAACTCCAAACGCATATCGACTATCAGTATAGATAGTTACACGTTTATCTTTAGCCAAGTTACAAGCTTCAGTCAAAGCCACCAAATCAGCAGCTTGAGCAGAAAAATGTGACGGAAGAGTTGCAGCTAGCAGTGTCTCATGTGTAAATACCGCATATCCTTCACAGTTCAACCCAGTCTCCTCACTTCTGTAAGCTGATCCATCCACAAAGAGCACCATCTCAGGATTTTGTAGAGGTATCTCCTGCAGATCAACCCTAGGAGAACAAACTTCATTCACCACATCAACACAGGAATGCGCTTCACCATCAAACTCTGTTGGCAAAAGAGTTGCAGGGTTAAGCACAGTACATCTTTTCACAGTTATGTTAGGCATTTCCAACAAAACAGTATTATACCTCAACCATCTCGCCGCTGTCATATGAGCTGTTTTTTGTTCTAATAACAGTTGCGAGACAGAATGTGGTACGAGCAGTGTCAACTCACCATACCCAACAATGTCTCGTGAGGCATTCACTGCTTTTTCAGCAGCCGCGACGGAACGCAAGCATAATGGAAGTCCTGCAGCAACAGGATCCAATTTTGAGGAGAAATAAGCAACCGGTCGTAACTTACCTCCATGATCCTGCAATAACACAGATGTCATGCATCCATGTTTTTCATCCACTGTTTGAACAAAAGGTCTGGTAGCATCAGGAAGACCAAGAGTTGGAGTAGACTGTAAAACTCTTTTTAAGTCCTGAAATGCATGTTCTGCTGCTGGTGTCCAAGTAATAACACTGTTCGGCAACAAACCTTTCCCATGGATGATTTCACTTAGAGGAGCCTCTAAGCAAGCAAAATTTGGAATGAAAGTCCTGCAATAAGAACACATTCCTAGAAAAGACAAAAGTTGCTTCTTTGTCGTCGGTTTCGGAATGTTCTGTATTGCCTCCACTCTACTCACCTCCAGTCTTTTCCCTTGTTTTGAGATCAAATGACCCAAAAACTTTACTTCCTGTTGAACAAACTGCAATTTAGAAATACTTGCCTTGTGTCCATCTTGTGCTAGATGTTTCAACAGTTTCACTGTGTCTTCTTCACATTGCTTCTCTGTTGGGCTTGCAATCAGACAGTCATCAATGTACTGTAAAAGCACTGATCCAGAACCTAACTCTAAACTCTCTAAACTGTTTCTAAGAGCTTCATTGTATATTGTTGGAGATTCACAGAATCCTTGACACAGTCGAGTGAACGGGTAAGATTTTCCTTCAAAGACAAAAGCAAACCAGAATTGACTGTTAACATGCACAGGTACACTAAAAAATGCATTGGCCAGGTCCACCACAGAAAACCATTCACACTCAGAAGGGATAGAAGAAATTAAAGATTGAATATTTGGTATATTTGATGTTCTTGATATTACCGCATCGTTTACAGCTTTTAAGTCTTGCACGAATCTCCATCGTTCAGGTTCTCCCGATACCTGACATTTTTTAACTGGAAATATTGGTGTTCTCACAGGAGAATCATTACATGGAATAATTACACCCGCCTCCAGTAACGCATTAAACACTGGTGTAATGCCATTAACTGCTTCTGGTTTTAATGGATATTGTGATTTACAAGGTCTATAATCACTTTTCGGTGTTATTTGAACAGGCGGACAACTTTTTATCAATCCCACATCATTGCCCACAAGCTTTGTGGAATCCCCTTCAATCTGTCATCTGTCAAAGTTAGTTTTGTACATTTGTATTGGTCAGAGATTTTTTCATCATCAAATACCATTTTGTCATCAGAATTATCAGATCGCTCAGGTAGTTGTATCAACAAACCCTCTGAAGAACTCACTACAGTAAGGCCTAGATGACACATCAAATCTCTTCCCATTAAATTTAATGGACAGCAATCTGAAATTAGAAATGAAAATTTGAATGGTTTAAAATTTTCAATTTCACATTTTAACGGAATTGAGAATTATCAGAAGTTCTAATTACTGATCTACCTGCACCCGAATCAACCAAAAAGGTAATAGGTTTATTGGCTACTCTTATTGTAAGGGTAGGTAACTGTGTATATGCTTCAGCAGAATATTTAGCATAAGTTTCATTGATCTGATTCTGGTTCTCTTTCATTTCAATAAACTTGATAATGCTGTTTATATCAAACACAGTTTCATTAGATGTTGACTGTCTAATAAAAGAAAAATTCTCACCCGTGGCCATCTCTTGTTCAGTGTTGTCCTCCTCATGCTTCCACTCAGATCAGAACTCCTTCGGACCGCCAGCACCCAGAGACGTATTAGGATTCCCTTTTCGACAGAATCTCGCTTTGTGGCCCATCTGTCCACAGTTGTAACATTTAAGGTTTTTACAATTTTTTCCTCTGTGTCCCTCCTGTCCACAAATATAACATCTAATTGTTGACATGGAATCCATCCTTCCTCCTCTCCTAAATCCTCCTCTTGCAGCACCAGTCGGTCGGTTTGTTTGCTCATATGACACCATCTGAAGAACTGCTTTCTGTGCTGCATGTGCATCATTATCACGCTTTTTGAGCTTCTGTTTCTCCTCTGAGTTAAGAAGCTTTTCTGCATGTAAGGCATATTTCTCAACAATATGCAACTTTCCAGTGTCCCATTCAATACAGGTGTCTTTTAATCTCTTTGAAATTGGCTCCAGTAAGCCATTAATGAAGCTATTTCTCAAATGTGCTTCATACGATGTGATTGGGACAGCATAAAGATTAGCAGGTTTTTCTAAACCACTATACAAATCATGGACCTCAGTCAGTCTGTTCAAAAATTGAGTAACAGACTCACCCTCCTGTTGTTTGCACATTGCAAGTTTTGTCATATCCATGTTCACTGGGAATGCAGCTTTGCATGCGTCTTTTACTTGCATGACAAATTGACTGTACAACAGATTATCGTTATGCGACCAATCAACATTCCTCATGCTCAGCACGTCATCTGTCCACTGGACTCTCAGCTTTGAGATCTCCACTCCCATTTTGATACCTAGATGGCGTCTAACTCTTTACAGAAAAGTTCAAAAGAATCACTAAACTTTTCTCCTCCTGCCTCTTTGGGATTTGGAAGCTGCATTGCCACTTCCTGGAGCTCATTAAAGGTCCATGGTCTACAAACAAGGATAGGTGTGCCTGTTGGGCCAGCTACTTCAACCATAGGCATTTGAAGTATTTGAGGCTGGTCATCACAAAAGGCTTTAGGTGTTGGGGGATGGGGACAGGCAGCCATTTTGTCTTCACAAAGGGCTTCAGGTGTTGGGGGAAGATAATAGGCAGCCATTTTGTCTTCACAAGGGACTTTAGGTGTTGGGGGAAGATAACAGGCAGCCATTTTACCACGTGTACGAGATGCAATGGGGGATGCAATAGAGGAAGGTGGTGTGGACAAGTCTTGTAACTGTTGAGACAAAACCTTATATGGAGATTTATATGGTGGAGGGTTTTCATCTTCTTCCTTTGTTTGAGCAGTTGTTGGAGTGTCGTTTGAATGCTGGCGTCGTCCTAAGGATCTCTGAGCAGAAGCAGGAAGTGGACACATCTCGAGATCATCTAGAACAGATTTCACATTTTGTGCAGTTAGTTCTTTTTTAGTTTGTTTGGTTTGCATTTTATGCTCTCTCTGCTTAGATTCAGTATCCCACATATCATAAGCTCCCCAATCAACTTTAAATTTTTTACCGTCTTGCAATCTCAGAATGCTCTTTAGTGCTTCCAACTGCCTCATACTAAAAGAACCTCTATCAGGAAAACCACATTTTTCAACCCAATAAGGAAATTGAGTTAACGCACCATCCCCATAATTACGTTGCATAAATTTCACGTTCGGATAGTTTAAATATTTTTCGAGCGCTTTTTGTTGCTGCGCTACTTTGCTGTGCTCCGATCCCATCTCTTTCTCTCTCAGTGAACACTATCAAGTCTCCAAATATCTCAATAAAAATTAAATCACACGCACCCTCACCATAAATTGCTTCACTCAGAGAAACAAAATATGTTGCATGAACTCTCTTTTCACGCACAAAGATAATATCAAACGTAACCTCGCGGAGAACTCTCTCTAGAGTTACACTCCTATTACGTTGACCAGCGGTTAATTACATGCTGCTCAAATTATTACTAAAAGGTAACGCTATGTTTGTTCGTCCCTTAAAGCAAAAATCCGTACGCAGAGCAACCTATAATTAACCCTTTATTCCGGAATACACAGCATTCATGGTACCATACTCAACTCAAAACTAGTGCGTGTAAAAAATCAATAACTGAGATATTAGAATTTTACTCGCCTTTGAATCCAACGCTGAACAGATGTATGCTGATCGGCCAAATCAGACTTCTCCTCCTCTGTCCAGGAACAGGAATTCCATTCATGCACGTGACTTCTCACGTCGCATCAGACGAGATTCATTCATTCGACTCCAAAAAGTGTTTGGTTTGGTTCGAAGTCTCCAGGAACGCCAAATTGTTGTAGAAAATATACTTTCTTAATTGATAATGAACACTGGAGACTGTTTGAGAGAGAACACAGCAAATGCGGCTATTTATTAAACAAAGATTTGCAGTCTCAACACATTTCCTACACACGTGACTCTAACGTGGAAGAAGAACGTGGTTTAGCGCATATTAAGAGCCTATTAAAAATATAAACGAACGCTAGAAGAGAAAAGAAGGAAAAATAATATGTAGAAATAGAAAAGAAGAGAAAGAGAGAGAAAGAAAGAAAGAAAAAGAGAGACTCCTAAGGAGGGAGTCAAGTCCCAGCGTGATCCTCACATGGGAGCAAAAGAGAGAGAGAGAAACAAAGAGAGACGCATGTGCTTTTCTAACTTCCTCCTCCTCAAGGGCGGGACTAAAGTATGACGTATGCTCTAAAAAGTTTCTCAAATTACATTTCTCAATATAACCACTAGATGGAGACATTACATTAAAAATTTCCATCACAATCATTTCTAGCTGCCAGAGCAATGGCATCTGTTGTGGGGGGATCTGTGGGGAAGAGTAACAGAAAAAATTGTAAGCAATAAAGGCGGCTTCACCCCCTTTGAGCTTCTGTTTGGACGCCAACCGCAAGACCTACTGGACATCGCCCGGGAAGCTTGGGAGCAACAGCTGGCAGCCTTAAACTCTGTGATGGAGTACATCACCCAGATGTGGGAGAAAATCCAACCAGTCATCCCATTAGTTCGGGAGCACATGACGATGGCAACACAAGCCCTAACAACGCCACTTTAACCGGGCAGCCCAGCCATGGGATTTCCAGCCTGGCGTCTGCGTATTGGTACTGGTTGGGAGGGGGTGGCATGTCCACAAACCATGATGCTTCCCACGTGTGATGACTTTCTAAGGGTTTTGGGTTAATAGTCCCTGAGTGGTCAGTTCGCATTACATGAAAATTCCTGGGTTCGTGGGTTGTCTAAAATCACAGCACTTCAATGGCTTAGTTTTGGGCTTACTGGTGCCAGCCAAGAACAGGCAACCCAAAATCACAAACTCAATGACTACAGACCAGTGGCTTTGACATTTGTGGTCATGAAGTCCTTCGAGAGGCTGGCACTGGCCTACCTGAAGAACGTCACCGGACCCCTACTGGACCCCCTGCAGTTTGCCTACTGACCCGACTGATTCATCTCGCTCTTGCTGGCTTCTATGTAGTGCACGCGCACTCACCGGCTCTAATGACATGCACGCTCTGAGGCTTATCATGTGATCTTTGTTTTCTTCCACATGTGTTGAACTTTGTTTGCCAATTCCTGTATACTAATGTATACGTGTATCACGTTTGGTTTCTTGTTTGTTATTAGTGTGACCAGGTGTTTCTCCTCACTCTTCATTGTCCCTTCAATGACAGGTTTGGGAGATAAAGGTATGTCTTAAATTGTGAAATGTCAAAGTCTTTTGGCCATTTATTTACTATATGTTACTAGTAAACTAGGAAGAGTTGCTTCACTTAGTGAAAGATAAAAACAAATAGCATTGAACCGGCATCACTACCGTTAGCTAAGCTAGCGTAGTCAATGGAGTCTATTCAGCTAGCAACGAGCAACAGTGAGCAAAACAGCTCTCTATCCGCCCACATTTCTGAGTGTGTATTCGAGTCTGCGTGTGTGTGTGAGTGTGTGCGCGAGTCTGCGCGTCAGTGTAAAGCAGGCTTAGCACTGTCCTTGAATACAAAGCTGTGCAGCATGACGTGTTTTTATTCATTTATTTTAATTACTAGAGTATGGTAATTTGGTTTGTAACTTGAAGCAAACTATTAACAGCAAAACAAAAACAACATATTAGTAAATTCAAATTAGAGCTTATTTTAATGGTTATTGTGTTCTTTGGATAATAGACTGAAGGTGAAGGTAAAATTACTGAAATGCTAATTATATATGTTTCTTCTGTTTACTAAATGCTGTCTGATGGCTATTGTTACTGAATTAACCCCTTAACACCCACCCCTCTTTTTGAGAATTTGTCCGAAAAAGGCATACCCAAATTAAAATGGCTGTAACTATCACATTTTAAGGGTTAAATTAATGTCCTTGGTGTCATTTAAAAGGTAACCCATTCTAGTTTATCAGCAAAAAGTAAGGAACTGGATACCTTAAACAGAACTAAAGTTATAGGTTCACAAACTTTGTAGAAATTGTTGAAATTATCTTCGCCTAAATTTTTTTTTGTTTTTTTATAAAATAAGTGAATGCTTGAGTCCCTGGTGGACTTTTTGACAACACTGAATAGAAGCCACAACTGTTGACTAATACATGGCCAAAATCTGTCAAAATAAAGCTAAACTTGTGTTTTCTAGAGACAATTTTATAAGACAATATCTAGGCGGACACCATTGGCACCATTTGGCACCAAAGTGGCACTTTGGTAACCAAATGAACAAATTGATGTAAATTACCCTTTTTTTAATAAAATCAATACTACTACATAAACTACTCCAAAAATATTTATTTTTTAAGAAAATTCAAGAAAATTTTTACATTTTTTAAAAAAGTGTTTACATAAATAAAAGAACAATATAACAATATAAAACAGTTGTGCAGACAGACCCACGTCACAGGCCATTTTTTGCGTGCCACTCATTAAAACAGTCCCTTTTAGGAACAAAGCACAATGGTACTGCACATGACACACAAATTACAGGTGTCTTTAGGTGGCAATTTCTGCATTTTCGTCTGCCGATTGTGCTGTCCCCTTGAATATACTGCACTTTGTGAGAGGAGGAGGCAGGTGTGGATGGTCCAGCACCAAAAGAGGAGGCAGACATTGATGGAACATCTCCAGAAGAGGAGGCAGATGTGGATGGTCCTGGATTTGGGGTGGGCGAGCTGTAACACAAGTCTCTCTCTGAATGCCTTCTGGGTCATTTTCTTTAGCTGCTTATCTTTGGCCATCTGACAATGCAGAATGTGTGCATTCACAATGGCAATGTCTATGAAATGGTAAAAGAAGGTTTTGTACCATTTTTTTGTTTTGTGGACAATGTTATAGTAGCCTATCAAGGCATCTGAGATGTCCACTCCCCCCATGTGCCTGAAGGGACAGAAACAAACAAATTTTAGTAAAATTGAATTCAGAAAATCAAATGGCTGATAAATATTCAAAAAATGAATGCAGACATGGAAACAAATAAGCATGAAAAAACATAGAATTATACTCACTTGTTATATTCCTTCACAGCTTCTGGCACTGGGATGTTCACCGTTGTCCACATGCCATTTGTGTCCTTGACCCTCCATTGCACTGTATCCCCTTCAAAGGCCTTATGAATTGTAGAGCACATCACCACCTCTCGCGTGTCCATCCATTTAACAAAAAGTAAACCGTCTTCCCTGAGCCAACGGATTGTTCCTCTGGGGGCCTTTCTAGGCATAGTGTTGACTTGAGATTTTGGAAATCCAATCCTGTTTGGACGAATTGTACCACAGGACAAAATGTTCTTTTGTAGGAGGTCTTTGAAGAGTTTGGAGCTGGTGTAAAAGTTGTCGACAAAAAGTTTCTACCCAATCCCCAAAAGTGTGTGGTCCACCAGCTTCATAACAGACTCATAACTGAGCCCCCTACCCTGCTCCACTACTGCTTTGCCTTCATAAACGAAGAAATTCCAAGTGTAGCCAGTCTGCCAGCACAAGAGTTTATACCCCCACTTTGTTGGTTTGTCCTTCATATACTGTTTCAGTCCACTCCTGGCCTTTGATCTGACCATGCGCTCATCAACAGCAATTGACTGAAAAGGGTGAACATTACTTTTGCACCCATCTACTATTTGTCCATATAATGGTTTTATTTTGCACAACCTGTCGTAGGATGTCGTGCCTTTCTTCTTATTATTTTCTGCGTCTAATTTGTGATTACTAAAATGTAAACATGAAGAAATCTTCAGAAACTTGTTTTTGGATAGTATCTTTGCTGGCAGTGGTATTGAATAAAGCTGTGACTTCTTCCAGTAGTCAGCTATATTTGAGCACTTTACTAAGCCCATGTAAATAAGAAGGGCCAAGAATGAATAAAATTCATCTTGGAGAATTGGTTGCCATGGTTTCTCACCAGTTTGGTATTTTTGCTGTCCATAAGCATTGGTATTATCAAGTAAAGTCTGTAGCATACTCGATGTGAAGAAGAGCTGAAACAGCTCCAGTGGAGAATAGGTGGAGGAAGTAATAAGTTGGGAACCAGGTATCCTTGCCGGTTTGAAAGGAGGCTTTGGTGGGTCTTCATCTGCCTCATCCACATCACACCATCTCAGCATAGTGCTGCTCCAAGAACCTGTTTGTTCCTCTGCTGGTGATGATTTTGCTCTTCCCCTGCCTCTCCCTCTGTATGGTCTTCCTTTGCCTCTGTATGTTCTTCCTTTTCCACACCTAGGTGTGAACGTAGAAGCACCGGGCGTTGGCTCTGATGGCCCATCTGGGGAGGGGAATGTAGGGGTTGCAGGTGCGAATCTGCAGGGTAGGGTCAACTTGTTCTTTTGTTTTTTTAGTTTCAGGTTCCCAGTCTGTGTCTTCAGACAAAAGTGAAGACTCACTATAAAACAGAAAAAAGTAGTATAAAACAAAACTGTCAATTTAAAAACATACTCATATAACAACATCATGAAATTATAGGTATGCAGTTATGTAAAAAAAATAGAAACTTGACTTAGTATCTGAAGTGGAGCTTATACAGTGTTATTCAACTAGAAACAAACTTTTGAATGGGATTGTTTTCAGCTTATTATTATTATTATTATTATTATTATTATTATTATTATTATTGTCCATTGTGGTGTAATTATAATATAACCTAACTTTCCTTTTATCACCAAAGGCGACATAAATAAACATTTCATATCTTACCGATCAGCTTCAGGAACCAGTCCTTCTTCGAAGCATCGCTCATCCACGGAGTCAACGCTCAGATCACGGTCATCTGAACTCTGCAGAAGTTCATCATCGCTGGATGGATGCTGAATTTCTTCAAGAATGTCCTCCATTCGCGAAAAAGTCTTTTTTGAGGCCATTGCATCAAAATTATTTACAAATAGCGTCAAAAAAAGCGTCTGTATGATGCGCCCTGTGCGCTCTCGTGCGCCTTCATACTTTACGCTCAGGCTCTAGAAACACCTCCTCCATTTACGCATCGAAATTACTGTATCATTGCTGGAGAGAATTGTGACAATCAATACATCAGTGGAAAGGTCGTCTCATTGGCTAAATGACCCATCAATCTGCTTGGAGTTTAACCGCGATTTGTTGGCTGTTCACACGTGTGAAAAAAAAGACCCACATTGGCCTTCGCTTTCAAAGGCTGACCAAGTCTTGTTTACTGGCTTGCCGATTGGCCAATTCTGGTCACTGACCTGCAAAGTTAGTCTCAATGTGTTCACGAGGCTCTAATGAATTGAAACCTACCTTGCTTGACGGCTTTATTCTAAAATGGATGCCAAAACAACCGGATGAATCGCTGACTTTTTTTTCTTCTGTAGCAAACGAAAAGTGAATTGTTGTGCTTTTTATGTATTTTTCTCGTGGTAAACACGTTTTTGGAGTACCAGCTTGGATGCATTTTATTCGTTGGACTGTTACGAGTACAATGCTATAAGAAACTTGCAGATTCATTCACTTTGTACCTGTAGAGACATTCTAAAAGGTAGGCATCGCGATTTTGCTTTGTTAGGACTCTTTACACAAACTGACTAACTGTTGTCACTGTGGTGTGTTAAACCTATAATGCTTTATAACGCCTGAAACATGAGAAATTCAGCTTTCAAATGATGTATAGTTTGTCAAATTTTGCTTAAAAATAATGGGTGCAATTATGCAATCTTTCTGTACGTGTCATTTCCGAGGCGTGGGCGGGACGGTGGGTGTTAAGGGGTTAATACATTATCATGTTGATATTTAAGACTCAAGAGACTGTATGAACAGAAAGGAAACAGGTTTATTAATGCATTAGGATAATCAGGAAAGCATTTCAGTCACCTCGGCCCCGGGAGGCGTCGGAAGCTCTCTCCTATTGCATTATATGTTTAGAAGAAAAAAGAGCTCATAGGTTAGGGGCCACTGTCTATATGGGGTCCCCCCACAGGAAGCACGTATTTCCACGAGTCACAGAGACACATCAGCACATATTTTAGCGGAACTGAATAACATTATTATCAGTTATATGCAATGTTAACAATTTTCTATCACACTATTTAATAGTTAATATTTTTTGTTATATTTCATTTTAACTCATTTTTACTTATAAAGTTGACCTTTTTTATTTACTTTGTGCAGTTTAAGTCACTGTTTAGTAAATGATGGTGTTTGTTCGAAATTGTTGTGCATGCACTTATTTGTACGATATTTTAGCAGAAAACGAAAGGGGCAATCATCCTGAACTCTACTCTAGACCCGGTCGCTGGACACCTCATGGGGCCCTTTGGCACCCAGTGGCTCTCGCGGCGTCCATCCACTGCTGCCCAAGGAGGGGAATAGTCTGCCTTCCACCGCATGCTTATCGGTGTGACTCCTTCTCACCGGCGGCACTCGTGCTTCAATGCGCCCAGCTTGATGACGTGTAGCTGGCAAACGCATACAGGCCAATGAATAGCACCTAGCAACACGGATCAGCCCGGCACATATATATGGCAAATATAAAAGGGCCCAAACTAATCACTACTGAGAAAACACACACAAGGTCATATGTATAGACATATAAAAACCTTATGTTTTCATATTTGTGTTTTGTCAGTTTTTGCCATTAGTTTTTGGAAAATTGAAAGCAAGAACTGGCTCTTCTTGGGAAGGTGAATCGAAAGAACCTAGAATAGCTATAAACTTTTTAAAATCCATTCCATACTTGATTACATTTTTAACATAAGGGTAAACTGTTTACACATTTACAAATGTTTTTTGAGTAGTTTCAAGGAAAAAGAATGGCAATATAGTAAGATAGCTGCGAACAACAGAGACCTATTCACAATACAGCGCCTCACCCAACCACTAGGTGGCCCAATACTGCAACAAAACATATCTGGCAAATGCAGAATAGAATACATTTAGCTTATTCCATATTTTGAACTTATTTCTTTATTTCTTATGCATTTTTCTGCTCTTTACAGTTTTGTATAATGTATATTAATATATTCAAAACTTAAGATATCCTCCTAAAGATGCAATTATAGCAGAAAATTTGCAGACATTACTGTGTGCTCGTCATGCCCAGTTACATCCATCGACTGTGACTAACTTACGGTGCCTGTGGCTTCTACTTTCTTAGTGCCTGCAGATAAATCTCGTTACTGCAGTCCTTTATGGTGATTTACATTAAATCAAGCTACTGTATGAAAATCAACAGCTGATTGAAAAACTGTGTGCTGTATTGTGGATGAGTCATGCTTAAGGGATTGGGCTTCACATCATACATTTTTAAAATATGTCCTTTGGTCATGACTCCAATAAACACTTTTTGAAATGCAGCTCTGTTGCACTTTATACTTCTTTTGTATTGGGCTACAATGTCCTGCTCTGATTTAAAAAGATCTGTTCACCTGAAAGTGTGTAAGATGATTCTCAGTACGCATGCTCACTCAGATTATTTTGTGAAGAATTATTCTAAAATATGGATTAAATAATTCACAATGAAGCACAAAATATAAATTACAAAAAAATATATACTGCAAGAAAAGTATGTGAAAAAGTATATGTCCTTTGGAATTATGTGAAGTTGTGCATGAATTGAGTGCATTTCATTAAGTCACATTTGAAAAATACCGTCTGCTTAAAATAATGCAACACCAACATCATATGCTTCATGTTTTTATTGAATATACCTTTTAAACTTTTACAGTGCCGGCTGGAAAAGTATTGAACCCCTTGCCTAATGACTTGTTCAAGAGCTAATTTAAGTCCATAAATGTGGTTGATGATATCGGATGTGATGCCGAAAGCCTTCCTGCCACGCAAGTGGAGCCGCAGTCACACCATGAGTTGAATGGGATTGCATGCAGAAATGCGAAAATGGAAGCGACCACCTGGTGATTCAGCTGGGAGGACCTTTGACCTGCATGTTCAAAGTGGCTTTTGACCTTTTTGATTTTCTTGATCATATTAAGATTCTTTGATCACTTAATATGAAGCAAATGTACATTTCTAGGATCCAAGTATTGCTTTGCAGTAGAGAGCATTGTGTTATAATTTAGATGAGTGATAGAAGGGAATTGCTTTTTTTTTAATTATGCTGTGAAATTCTGCATGGTTCAGGAATAGTCCTTTAGCATGGACTCACTTACGGTGCATCAGCAAGTGCCTTTATTACAAAGCTTCTATTCACAGCTATTAGCTAAAAGCCTTCCCGCCCATCGGCTGGTCTGTGGGTTTTATAGGTAGATGGGTATAATCTTTATAAAACACTCTGTGTACAAACATTCTGTGTACAGATGGCACCAAAATGGAATTGTTTGGAAAAAAAAGAGAATAGAAGGCAATCCAAATGGTAGAGGGAGCATCATGGTTTGGGGCTGCTTTGATGGATTGTTTTCAGTGTTAGAAAACTGAATATTAGATATTATAAAGACATTTTTCGGTGACATTTCTCTGCTACCTCAAGCTCCACAAAGGATAGCTGCTGCAACAGGACCCAAAAACATTGTGCATTTTTGTGTGTCTTTATGTAACGCTCTTAAATTGTCATAATTGGGTAAGTCCTTTGAAATTGAGAATGTTACCAAGTGGAGGAAAACTGTTATTTTACAGTGCTAATACATTATGTTACCCGAACCCAGTCATATCTTTCTCAAAACCTGCTGCAATAGAGAGGATGATGAGCACAGACAATTTTAAGAGCAGTGGGAATGTTCAGGGAGGTAAATGACAAAAACAGACATTTTAGGACAGCATAAAGGTACGTTCACACCGAACGCGGTTCGCGCGGAAAAAAAGCGCTACTCGCCAGTGAATGCAGAGCCGCTGAATGCACGCATGACATTCAGGTGTTGACTGGAATACGCGGATCTGTGGGAGGAGCTACAGAGGCGCAGCATTGGTTTGGAAAATGGCGGACGGGATTGTTAAGTATCTATCTGCACCACCAAGCTTTAAAATGCTCCACAACATCAAAAACGTGTTCAGGGCTGTGGCTAGGAGCTTAGAATCCTACAAAGAGGCACCCTGCTCGGCGTGGTTCACCAACATTTCCACAGGAGCTTCAGTTTGAACCCCAGTCGCGATCAGCGGGAGCTTCGTCTGATCCAACCCCAGCTCCTAACCTGTTGCACGGACAGCTCCAGCAGGAAACCCACGCGTCTGTCTCTGGTCAGTATTCATGATAAATTCTGTGTAAATAATGACCAAGAACCTCCTAACCTAACGAACGGACGGGACTTTAATAAAAAGTGTCGCAGGAGAGGGATCACACAACAAGGTTGTAAACAGAAAAGCTCCCCGGAGGGTGGATTTATTGAAAATAATGAACGTAGTGCAGTCTTCAAGTGCTCGGTGCTCGTGTCCTCTTTCTTCGTGGTGCTCTTCCCAATCCCAGTAGTGCTCACGTGCTCTGTGTCCAGATGAATCGGTGCTATGGGGGACGGTGCCGTCGTCTGGTCGTCACGGGCTGTCTGGAGGTAGAGAGAGAGAGAAGAGTTAGCTGCTGCACTCTTTGGAGATTAGGCTCGTCTTGGCTTCCTCTGCTCTCTCTTATGCTGCCGCGCTAATGATGCGCGGCTGCTCCCGATCTCCCTGTGACGACGGGCGCCAGGTGTTCCCATTTTATACCAGGACCGCGCTGATTGGAATGGACTCCCGTCATACTCCCCCCCCCCAAGCGTTGTCCTGGTGGGTCCTGAAATGCATCACAGAAAGACTGGGTATCAAGGGTGGGTGGGGAGTGACCCCCGACAAACCTGCGTAGCCGGCCCAGATCCGGAAGAGGCCATCGGCGTTGGCGTTGTCGGCCCTGGCCCGATGACGGACTTCAAAATGGAAGTCCTGGAGCGCGAGGAACCAGCGGGTCACCCGAGCGTTGGTGTCTTTCGCTCTTGCCATCCATTGAAGTGGGGCGTGGTCCGTCAGGAGGGTGAACCGCCGGCCCAGGAGATAATATTTCAGCTCCAGGACTGCCCACTTAACGGCCAGGGCCTCCTTCTCGACGGCCGCATACCGGGTCTCGGCCGGGTTCAGCTTCCTGCTGATGAATATCACAGGGTGTTCCTCACCTTCCTGCACTTGGGACAGGACGGCTCCCAACCCTGTGTCGGAGGCGTCAGTCTGTAGCAGGAAGGGGCAGTTAAAGTCAGGCGCTCGGAGTACCGGTTCCGTTGTGAGCGCCTGCTTTATGCTCCAGAACGTCCCCTCCAGTTCCGGAGTCCACACGATCTTCTCCGGCTGCCCCTTCCTGGTCAGGTTTGTCAGGGGGGCGGCGATAGAGGAGAAGTTGGGGATAAAGCATCGATAATACCCCGCCAACCCCAGGAAGGCTCGTACCTGGGTCTTTGTGGTGGGGCGAGGGGCTTGTTGGATGGCTTCAACCTTTTTATCCTGGGGGCGGATCACGCCGCGCCCCACACGGAATCCCAGGTACGACGCATCAGCTTGGGCAAGGTGGCATTTGCGGGGGTTGACGGTGAGTCCGGCTTCCCGGAGCTCCGTGAGCACCCTCCGCAGCCGGTCCAGATGGTCGTCCCACGCCTCCGAGTGGATGACCACATCATCCAGGTAGGCGGCGGTGTAGGTCTGGTGTGGGCGGAGCAGGATATCCATCATACGCTGGAATGTGGGCGGGGCTCCGTGCAGACCGAAGGGGAGACGTCGGTACTGCCAGTGGCCTGATGGTGTGGAGAAGGCGGTCTTTCGTAATCAGCACGTATGCTGGAGTCCAGAGAAAAGAAAGCTTGTTGCGCCTCGCCGGTTAACAGCGGTGCCAGCGCCCGTGCCCACTCGTCTTGTGGCCATCCTTCCGATTCTGCAGTGGATTCAAAGAGTTGGAGGTAGGATTCGACGTCATCGTGGGGAGTCAGTTTTTGGAGAAGCCGCATAGCCTGAGCTCTCACATCGGACAGCGGGATCTGCTGGGCGCTGGCACCCTGAAGATCGCTGACCTTCCGCTCCGTTTCGCTCTGCTGCTTCATAAGGAACTCGACGATTTGTTGCTGTTGAATACTCATTTCTGCCAGGTGTTTAACGATGTCTTCCATGTTGGAGAGCGTCGCACACCATACTCACTGTTGAATCCAGAAAAAACAGAAAAGAAAAAAAAAACTGCAGGGTTAGATATCCGGGGTGTAGAAACGCTTGAGTGTGATCCCCCCCTGGGTGTTATACCCACATTCTCCACCAGTTGTCGCAGGAGAGGGATCACACAACAAGGTTGTAAACAGAAAAGCTCCCCGGAGGGTGGATTTATTGAAAATAATGAACATAGTGCTCGTGGGTAGTGCAGTCTTCAAGTGCTCGGTGCTCGTGTCCTCTTTCTTCGTGGTGCTCTTCCCAATCCCAGTAGTGCTCACGTGCTTGGTGTCCAGATGAATCGGTGCTATGGGGGACGGTGCCGTCGTCTGGTCGTCACGGGCTGTCTGGAGGTAGAAAGAGAGAGAGGAGTTAGCTGCTGCACTCTTCGGAGATTCGGCTCGTCTTGGCTTCCTCTGCTCTCTCTCTTATGCTGCCGCGCTAATGATGCGCGGCTGCTCCCGATCTCCCTGTGACGACGGGCGCCAGGTGTTCCCATTTTATACCAGGACTGCGCTGATTGGAATGGACTCCCGTCACAAAAGATAAATAACTTTCGTTTTTAACAATTAAAGCAACATGTTAAAAATGCTGTAATCATATAATGTAATTACTGTATTTGTTTAATTTAGAAATTTCAGATTTATACAGTATACTGTTGTATTTCTAAGTAATCTCAAATTAACTATAGATTAACTTGGTTCTAGTGAAGCAATAAACTGTATTTAACAGTGGTTTGCTTTAGTTTTTACTACACTATACTCGTATATTAAAGTAAAATATAACTTATAGTTGTACTTGTGGGGAATACATATTCCACAGCAATATCAGAATTACAAAGAAATGTTAACCTACTTCACTGTAGTACAGTTAAAACAGTGCATATGTAAATGTTAGGGTTTTTTTATTGCTAGAGTTTGAATTCTAATACTTGTTAAACAGTGAATTGAATGTAATACTGATGGTGAAACAAGTAAATCAGAGCAAATGCTAAATACAGGTAAAGTTAGAAAGTTTAAACAGTAATGATGTTGAAGACACCAGTGTAGTACAAACTAGGGGTGTAACGGTACGCTAAAATCGTATTCGGTTTGGAACAGTGTCTTGGAGACTTCGGTTCGGTTCATTCAGTTCGGTACAAAACAATAAGAACATACATAATCTTTATTTTGAAAAGCTGCCAATACACAATAGAATTCTTGCATAAAATAAATAAAAGTGACACATTTATAAAGAAAAACACATAAAGAAAAACACATTTTTTTAAATAAAAAATGAAATACTGCAACTAGTTAGGATAGATAGGATAGATTAATCTATCCACATTTTCTGAAGAGAGCATAGATCTGGTTGCAGTGACTACCTCCAGCAGTAGAAAATGTTAGATGTGTTGCCTGCCCGATCTCTGTGGAACAATGTCGGCATACAACTCTAAATTTATCCACTCGTCTATCCCCGTTATGTATGTTAACAGAGAAGCCAAAGTGTTCCCAAACAGGAGAGTGTTGTGAGGTGGGAGGGTCTTCAAGCGCTGGCTTCCCTTTCGCTTTTGCCATGCCATTTTCCTACTCGCGCTCGTGCTCGTCACTCAATAGCGTCCGTGCGGAAACTCGCCTAGGAACTTTGTTCTGCTGCGCTTAATATCGCGCTAATATTAGATTTCTATTATTTAATAAAAATACAGAATACCGAAATGGTACACAAGTGTACCGAACTGAACAGGCCGTACCGAAACGGTTCAATACATACCGTGAACTGTTACCGTGAACAAACACATTTGCTATCATGGATCTGCAATCAGTTCTGCAACTAAATGTTTGTCTTCTCTCCTTTGAGATTGATGGTGGAGGCTCCAACCTGGTCATCAGCAGCAGCAGCTTCATTGCTGGTATTTCCTGAGATTCCAAGATTGTCTCGGATGCTGGTGTAACAGGTATAAAACATATCCTGTAAATATATATAGAATTACACAGAAAGTTCTGTATTTAAAGTATCATTGGTTCGTTGGAGTGGGTGCCTCCCCCTTTAAGAGCGTACCATTTTCGTTTTGGGGAAATTCCCATCTTCCCGCCTCCTCTGCCCTTTTGGCAATCGCCATCGGTGCGAGAGGTAGGTGTTTCCTGAACTCCAACATCTTTTTATTTTGTTTTGTTATAGCCACCTATATAATTATCTTATTTCTTTGTGTAAATAGAGAAGCGAGAGGAGATATTTGAGGATGAATGCTGTGTTTTTGTGTCTTCCCATGTCAGGTGTGCTATGTATTGTTAATATGTTAATTGTTGTTTAATTTCTGTCTTCCCGCCTCCTCTGCCCCTTTTGGCAATCGCCATCGGTGCGAGAGAGAACCGAGAGGAGATATTTGAGGATGAATGCTGTGTTTTTATGTCTTCCCATGTCAGGAATAAACGGAGGTGAAGACCACTAGTGTTCGATTGGTTCACTTTTAATCAGAAAAATCACAACGCAGATACACCGGTTACATGTGGTGCCGTGAACAGTCTGGATCACCAGGTCAGCGCTTCACTCACCGCCGCGGTTGCTGGACAACTTCTACCGCCACTCACCAAGTTTTCGGCATCATCTCCTGGGCCAGTTCGCCACTCAAGCTTCGCGCATGCGCATACACGCGCAAACATCTCAATGAGAACGGTATAGAGTCATTGATGGGGCGCGTTTGAACAGAGACTGAAATCGCTGCGATTGAAGTGTGCTGAAAAAAAAAAATTATTATTATTTAAACGATTTATTTTTTTTTTGCATACGATTTTTGCATTGTTATCTGAACTTTGTAAAATGCACAGGGACAGTAACTTTGATGTTATAAGCCCCGTAAAGCAGGCTGATGTAGCTTTTCCCGTTGGGAGGGGCAGTAGTTTTGGTGCTCACTACAAAGGGAGAGAAGCAGACACAACTTCTCAGTTTTTTGGGAGAGGGAGAGGATTTGTGAATATGGGTCTTAATTACAAACATGTGGCTGGTGTTGGTGCATCTGGTGGCCCAGTAGCTAACTCTACTCCCATTCCACGTTCTGATGATGAACATCATACTTCTGCTGATGATTTAGGGAGTTTAATTTCAGATTTGGCTCAGAAAATTGGGGAAAATATTTCTGCTAGCCTTAATGCCATGCTCCAAACCATCCCAGTCCAGCCTCGTGCATCTTCACAGCCTCAGCATTCCAGTGAGTGCATTGATGCATCCACATTAAAGGTCATAGTTCAACAAGAATCAGCACCACCTCCATTCTTCAGAGGTGATAAAAGTGATTCATTCACAATCCATGAATGGGAAGATATGATGTGCAGTTATTTGAAAAGAATGAAATACCAGACACAAACTGATGTTTCTGATCTCATCATGAGCAGGCTGGCAGGAAGAGCAAGAGATGTGGTGAAAGTGTCCCTGAAGAGTCGTCCTGAAATGAGTGCTAGTGAGTTACAGAGTGTAGTGTTTGACATACTGAAACAAAACTTCAGTGAGCTGGCCTATTCAAACATGCCCATGGCTGACTTTTATAACACTGTCCCGAGAACAAAGGAAAGTCCCATGGATTATTGGATATGCCTCAATAAGGCCATAGACATTGCGGATGAGTCCCTGCGTAGACGTAATAAGAGTGTTGAAGACCCCTCTGCAGAGGTTGTCATGATGTTTATATCACACTGTCCAGACCCAAATCTTGGCTTGTCCTTCCAGTTTAAGCCAGCTGAGCAGTGGAGTGCTGCTGAAGTTCAAGAGAGGTTGGATAGTCATTTGAGAGATCTGAAGAGGTCTTCATTGAGAACTCAACACGCAATGCAGTTACCAGCTTACAATCAGAGTACTGTTTCAGTTTCCCCCAGTCCTGTGTCCAACCCAGTGCAGCAGCCTGGTTCTGCTCCGGCTCAGTCTTCATCCTCGGTGAGTCATCTCAACCCAAATGCAATTCCCTTTGCCTCAGAAGACAGTTTCCATCGGATGGTCGGAATGATGGATAGGGTTCTGTCACTGTGCACTGCCTCGCTAGCCTCAGATGAAAAAACGAAGGCAAATAAAGATTCAAACATCAAGAGCAAATTTAACATGATGTGTAAGGTCTGCAGTTCAAAAGAACACACCACATACTCACATTGCAGACGCGACAGGCTCTGTCGTCAGTGCTTCAGTCCTGGTCACGTTAAGAATGAATGTCCCAGTGTCAAGCACATAACCCCTTCCAGTGCCCATCCGTTAAACTGATCCGCCCATGTGATGAGAGGGTTAACATGGGCAAGTTAAGTGAAAGCTCCCTCATTGAAGAAACAGATGTCCAAAATGTGTATGTAAACAGCTGCAGATTATTACCTGAGGATAAAACCGTTTTGTTTGTGGGATCCCAAAGAGTAGATGGGGCAAGTGAGTTATTTTATGCTCCTGTATTAGTTGGTGGTCGTCAAACATTGAAAGGGTTATTGGACTCTGGTATTATGTCATGCACGCTCAATGAAGAGAGCGAGTCCAAATTGAAAGCTGAAGGTCTCCTCCAACGTCCAGGAATGACTCCAAACAATATTGTGCTTGTTGGTTGTGGAGGTCTGACAGTTCAACCAAAATGCATATATGATTTGGAGATTGAAGTCTATGGATTCAAGTTCATTGTTCCAGCCCTTGTGGTTCCTGGCCAAAAAGACGAGTTCATACTCGGGAGTAATGTGATCAAATGCATTCTGCAGAAGATGAAATCACATGACAAATACTGGGAAGTTGTCTCCTGTACAAACAATAACCCAGAGTGTGAGAAATTCCTTGAACTTCTGAGCTGTATTTCCCGATGGGCGGGTCCTCAACAGCCTGATAAACTTGGCACAGTGAAACTTTTGTGAAACCTTACTCCCCAAAAGTGAGTACCTTGTCTGGGGTAAGTTACCCGCTAATGTCCCAGTCTCCCCAGGTAGCACTGTTGTTGTTGAACCGACCTCTGCACGGGCAACCCCTAGAAACATCCTTGTTGGCAGAGTAGTAACACCCATGTGGGGTGATAGATGGGTGCCAATGAAAGTGCTTAACCCCAATGCTGTTGCAGTAACACTCCACCGCAATGCCAAACTAGCTGATGTTTCCCCTTGTATTGCTGTTGAAGACCTCACTGTCACACAGGGGTTGAGCAATGTTGAGAGTAAACCTCTAAGTCCGTCCCAGAGTCATTTGTCCTCTGATCCGGTACATATGCTGAAGGATTGTGGCTTGAAGGATGTCGACATTGAAGGTTGTGAAATTTCCGAAGAATGGAAAAGGAAGCTGGCTGCTCTCATTGTTTCTTACCAAGATGTGTTTTCCAAAGATAAGCTAGACTGTGGTGAAGTGAAAGATTTTACGCACAGAATTCATCTGTATGATGAGCGCCCGTTCCGTCTACCTTATCGTCGCATACCACCTGCCCACTACCAAAAATTGAGAGAGGTTCTATCAGAGATGGAAGAGAAAGGAATAATCAGCAAGTCCATCAGTGAATATGCATCCCCTCTAGTTATGGTATGGAAAAAAGATGGTAACCTGAGAGTTTGCACTGACTTCCGTTGGCTTAATGCCAGAACTACCAAAGATGCGCACCCTCTACCACACCAAGCGGACTGCCTTGCAGCCTTAGGGGGTAATGCCTTTTTCAGCACCATGGATCTCACATCAGGGTTTTACAATATCCCACTCCATGAGTCTGACTGGCATTACACTGCCTTCACAACCCCTATGGGGTTATATGAGTACAACCGTCTCCCTCAAGGCCTGTGTAATAGTCCAGCATCCTTCATGCGCATGATGCTCAGTATCTTTGGTGACCTTAACTTTTCCAGTCTGCTCTGCTATCTTGACGATCTGTTGGTTTTTGCTCCATCCGAGCAAGAGGCACTGAAACGACTGGAAGTTGTGTTTACCAGGCTGAGATCCAGTAACTTGAAGCTTGCTCCAAAAAAATGCCACTTTCTCAGGTCATCAGTCAAGTTTTTGGGCCATGTAGTGGATCGTGGGGGTGTGTCGGTTGATGGGGATAAGGTCTCTGTCATTTCTGCTTTCCCCAAAGCAAACCTGATGAAAGAGGATGGAGTGACACCATCACTGAAGAAAATTAGATCAATTCTTGGGATGGTGTTATACTATCAAGCATTCATTCCTGGCTGCTCACGCATTGCAAGACCATTGTTCAACTTAACGGCTGGCCAGAAACGTGTGACAAAAGGTTGACACCTCAAGAATGGACATCAGAGTGTGATGCAGCCCTTGACTCACTAAAAAGATCCCTGGTTGAGAGTGTAATGCTGGCCCATCCAGATTTTGAACGCCCATTCCTGTTGTGTACCGATGCTTCATTGGATGGCTTGGGTGCTGTGCTATCCCAAGTTCCAGCTGGTGAAGATAAAGCGAGGCCAATAGCATTTGCAAGCAAAGCCCTGAATCGCAGTCAAATGAAGTATCCTGCGCACAGATTAGAGTTCTTAGCACTAAAGTGGGCAGTGTGCGAAAAGTTCAGTCACTGGCTTAAAGGTCACGAGTTTTCAGTGTGGACTGATAACAACCCACTTACATACATAATGACCAAACTAAAGTTGGATGCGTGCGAGCAACGCTGGGTTTCAAAACTCGCTCCGTACAGTTTTGATATTAAATATGTCCCTGGAAAGTCCAACGTGGTGGCAGATGCGCTCAGTCGTGATCCCTTTGCGAAGCCAGTAAGTGAACGGCTCTTGACAGAGCCCTACTCTGAGCTGCTGGGGCAAGTACACAACGTTCAAGACAGTAGTGTACAGGAAGTGTTCAGACTTACGTGCCAGCCGCAAACAGTGGAATCAGATCTGTCAGGGGCCAGACTAGGAACATCAATGTCTGCAGATGATGTCTCTTCTATCTTGTCCTCCTGCGATGAGTGGGAAATTGGAACTCAGTGTCGAGCAACATCACTCAAAGAACACCTTGGCTCTTTAATTGGTGGCGATGATGTGGTGCTTCACTCCCTTTCTCTCTCGGATTTGCAAGAACATCAGCACAAAGATCCTGTCATTGCCGGAGTGTCTCATTATGTCAACAGAAAACGCAGACCATCAAGGCGTGAACGTGCCAATGAAAACCAGAGTGTGTTGCGGATCCTGAAACAATGGGATAAACTTGCAGTGAGCAATGGCATCCTGTATAGGCCCATTAAAGATCCACTCACCAAGAACAAGAGATTCCAGTTTGTCCTTCCAAAGTCCCTGAGAAGCCAAGCTCTTTCTGGTGTTCACGATTTAGCCGGTCATCAAGGTCAACCCCGTACTATGTCTTTGGCCCGTCAGAGATTCTTCTGGCTTGACATGGAGAGAGATGTGCGTGATTATGTGAGGAAGTGTCCCAGATGCGTGTGCAGTAAGACTCCAGAACCTGCAGCGAGAGCTACTTTGGAGAGTATTAAGACAACAGCCCCATTGGAGCTCGTTTGCATTGATTTCTGGTCCGCTGAAGATCGACACAATAAATCAGTGGATGTCTTAGCAGTCACCGACCACTTCACAAAACTTGCACATGCTTTCCCATGCCCTGATCAGTCTGCCAAAACTGTCGCCAAGAAGCTTTGGGATAGTTTCTTTTGCATTTATGGATTTCCTCACCGTCTCCATTCAGATCAAGGTGCTAGTTTCGAAAGTGAACTGATCGCTGAACTCCTGGAGCTTGCTGGTGTTGTCAAATCCAGAACAACCCCTTACCACCCTATGGGGAATGGAGGTACTGAAAGGTTTAACCGAATGTTGGGTAACATGCTAAGGTCCCTTCCACCCCGATCCAAGCAGAAGTGGCCGCAGTTGGTGCAAACCATGACTTTCATTTATAACTGCACAACCCACGAGACCACAGGTTATGCCCCTTTTTACTTGATGTTTGGCAGAGTACCCCGTTTACCAGTTGACCTGATGTTTCAAAGTGTTTTGAGAGACAGATCAGTAGGTGACTACAATCAGTACGTTCAATCACTTGTCAATGATCTCCAGTCTGCCATGTCTGTAGCACAAATTAATTCGGCTCGAGAACAAAAACACCAGTCCAGCCAATATGACAAGAGAGCCAAAGGCGTTTCCTTAAACGTTGGTGATCAGGTGCTTGTGGCCAACAAAGGTTGTAGAGGCAAAAAGAAACTTGCTGACAAATGGGAACCTGTTATGTACACAGTAATTGGCTCAAAACCTTCCATTCATGTGTACAAGATCTGTGACAGAGCTGGTAATGAGCGGACAGTACACAGGAACCTCCTTTTGCAGGTTAACTTTCTCCCCTTACCTGAATCTGAAGCTGCTGATTCACTTACCTGCAGGCCTCCTCCTAATGCTGTTACAGATGCTCAGACCCACTGTGATGAGTCTCCGTGTCCTACTGAAACTGTAAATTCAACAGATACAGTTTGTGAGGGAAGTGAAGTTGAAAATGCCATAGAACCAGATAGCATGTCCAACATTTCCAATGAGGCAATGTGTAGTGATCGCACTACTTCATGGGTGCATTCCCAATCAGAAAGCAAACAGAATCAAGATTCAAGTTTTGATGTGCCTTTGGTTGAAAACAGTACTGTGGCTGGTTTTACTGCTATTCCCCTTGTTCAAAATCCAGTTCCTGACAACTTACCTGTAATTCAAATTCCTTTTCCTGGATCACATACAGCTGATCATTATTCTACTAGGTTTTGAAGAATAATCAAACCAGTTTTCAGACTTATTGAGTCAATGGTTCAAGTTGAAAATTTGTTAGGTTTAGATCCCAGTTCAGAGGTGATTAATGTTTAAACTCCCAATAATGGTGAGTGTATTATCAGTAAGTTTATTTCAGAACTTTTCCGTTTTCTTCTCCAGTTTATTTATTTAATTATTTTTAACCTCTTTCCTTACACTCAGTTTGATGGTCGAAGTATATGAGGTGTAATGGGCACCTTAGGTTGTCTATATGATGTGTTGATATTTGGCCAATCTCTTCACATTCATTATCCTGTAAATCAGGAAGCTTTTAAGGCTGATTGTCTGTTTTGTATACAGACCAAGTAATTCTTACGACTTGTTTTGTGAGTGTTAGTTTTTCACTTGTTAATGTATTTTGTGTAATTCTAGGAGGTGAGTGTAACAGGTATAAAACATATCCTGTAAATATATATAGAATTACACAGAAAGTTCTGTATTTAAAGTTTCATTGGTTCGTTGGAGTGGGTGCCTCCCCCTTTAAGAGCGTACCATTTTCGTTTTGGGGAAATTCCCATCTTCCCGCCTCCTCTGCCCTTTTGGCAATCGCCATCGGTGCGAGAGGTAGGTGTTTCCTGAACTCCAACATCTTTTTATTTTGTTTTGTTATAGCCACCTATATTGTTTTTTTTTTTTTTTTTTTCCCTTGTCCTGTCCTGCTCAAAAGCCATCACATGGGGGAGTACATGCCTTGCTGAGTTGGACAGTTTTGCTTTCTCCAGAGGAGTAAAACACCTGGTGTGGTGTTTTCTCCTCTGGATTGGAAACTTGAATGTATTTATTAAATATTTATTAGTTGTGGTTCCCGCGAGTACGTTTATAATAGTTGTGTCAGGACAAGACAGTGCCGAACCGAAAGGGGGAGTGGACAAAGGATTGGGGAAGGGTGAAGGTACACAAGTGAAAAATGAAAGAAAGGAAGAGGAAAAGACGAAGAGAGGAAAATAATAATAATAATAATAATTTAGAAGTGAAGAAAAAAATTGCAAATAAATAAAAAATAAAATAAATAAATAAAATAAATAAATATCTACCTGAACATGACGCATAAGTCCTAGTAACAGTTCATTTTGTCCACGTCCGTTTGTTATTGTTCATGTAAAACAGTTATTGCAGTTTGTATATTCAGGCACACATACACACATGTTTAAATATGCATACATACACAGCCAATATCTTAAGTGAGGTGATAATAATGTTGTATGCTTTAAAAAGCAACTCAGTTACATGGGAGGAAAAATACATAACTTACCAAAGATCACAAACAGTGAGTTGGGCGAACCACACATATCTAACAAACAAACAATTGCAGCACACGGTGCCCAGGGACAGCAGACCCTACCCACCAGTGGCCGACCAACTTCCCACAAATCACCCTCACTCCTCTATGCCCGAGTGCGCTGCGAGGTCCGACACAGAACCGGCTCTGCAATCAGACCGAAGTAACCTGGTGGATCGTTCCACCCCCCGTGGGCCGACATGACCGGGGCCCCGGGCTCCCGAGCCAGAGCATCCCACCCCACCCCACCGGGAACCGCCAGCACCCCCAGAGAGAAACGCCCCGCGCCCGGAAGCGAGACAGCGGGGACGCGCCCGCCACAGCGGGGGGGCGGCCCACCCGACAGCGGCCAGGCCGGCCCCCCCGACAGCACAGGGAGGCCCCAGCAGACCCCACCCGCGACCACCGCCACCCGCACAGCCCCCGGCGGCAATGCCCCCGGACCCGGGCCCGGCCGCGGCCCCACCAGGGAGGCGGGGGGGGGCGAGGAGGGGGAGGAGACCAGGAGACCAGAAGAGGGCAGAGAGGGAGACCGCACCAGGCGCAGCGGAGCCACCCCCCCAGCCACAACCCGACCCCGCACCCACCACGACCAGCAGCCTCAGACCCCTCCCCCCTCCCCCAGTCATCCATCCATTCATCAATCATTCCATCCATACGCCCATTCATACTCGAAGGGCGGTCAGTCACCGTCCAGTGGACCCGCGCCCACCCGGGGATCCCACGGGCCCGCGCTGACGGAGGGCATATACCCACCCCGGACGGGAGACAGAGACGGCCGCCCACCCACTGCCCATCATCTGCCCCCAGTTGGAGTGTAGTGTATGTGTTTGTGTATATGTTGAAGAGATAAGTTGCATTAAAACTGGGGAGTGATGTCCTGGAGCGTCACCGTTGGTTGACAGCTGACGTCCAGGCACCACCCCCCATTCCCTGCGTGTCTAATATGTATGTAAAATAAGAGGGCCGTCATCTCCGCCCTAGAATTTTGGGGGGGCCACAAATCTGCAGCCCCACCCATCAGATGTGGACGGAGAGACTAGCCCTCCAATCCTAAATGTAGTGTGTCCTTGCAAGTGATATTTGGGGCACCGGGGGGGAGACCGGCCCCTGAAGCGGGTCAGTGCCAGATGGTATTGGTCCTCTGACCGCTCCAGGAGGCAGGCCCCTCTCCAGTGCCCTGGAGATGTTGAGTGTCTAACTGAATTAAAACTGGGGGTCCCCTGGCCTGGAGTATGCCGGGGGGGGCTGATCCGTGATAGGCCGACCCCCCCCAATCCCCCACAGAGACTGAGACCCCCGGGATCCTATGTGTGGGGGTGGAAGAAATGTACCAGGAGCCGATGCGGGCACCATGCCGAGGGGTGGCACCGCCCCCCGTCCTGGGGGACACGGTAGAGTCACCAAGGGGGGGACGCGGGAAACCAGGCGGCAGCTGCCCCCCTTCAGATCCCATCCATACTCATTCGTTCACACTCATCCACCCATCCCTATGCCCACACATACACACGCATTCACACAAACACACCCCCCTCTACATGCACACTCACACACACGCACACACACGCACACACACACACACCCATACATGTCCAAGAGCTGCTGGTCGCGTGCGCACAGAGTCAGCAGTACCTGAGTAGGAGACCCCGCCACACCCAGCCCGGCCAACCCCCACAGCCCCCAACCGGTCCCCGAGCCACCACCCACCACCACACCCCCAACCCCCACCCGGCGGGCCCCGGCCGCAGCACGGGCGCGGACAGGCCCACCACCAGGCGGCTGCAAAGGCAGCGGCACCCGCGAGCACGGACCCCAGAGGCCCCCCCACACCGCCCAAGAGGCCAATCCGGCCACACCGAGCACACCACCCCCCCGCCGCCCGGGCACAGCCGCCACCCCCCCCCCCGGACCACAGAGCCCCCCGTCCCCGCAGGAGCAGCCGGCACCCGGCGAGGCAAGAGCAGTAGCACCCCCGGAGACGGGACCACAAACTACATGTCGTCCCAGAGGAGAGGGCAGTCCCACCTGAAGCACACCCATCCAAGAGCAGGAACCGGTTATCTGTTCAGATCCTCTAACTAAAATTCAGAGGAATAGGGGCATTAATAAGAAGTGACAAAAAAACTATTTATGTGAAGGCAGACAACATTTCCGGGGTGAGATAGTTTAATAACATGTTGTTATATTGAGTGATGCTTAGTTTCTTTTTCGTTTTCCAGTTCATAAGAATGGTTTTCTTTGCTACAAGCATAACAGTGAGAATTAATAGTGATGTGTTAGCCTCGAGTTCTAACCGTGTACTGTCTAGGTCACCCAATAAGCACAGTGCTGGAGTTGGTGAAATGAGGTGGTTAACCCATGATGTTAGCTGACAGCAGACTTCTTGCCAGAATTTTTGCACTGGTGTACAGGACCAAAGAGCATGTAGATAGTGGTCAACTGTATTGTTAGTGCAGTGTTGGCAAATGTTAGTGTCTGAGAGACCCATCTGGAACAATCTTTGACCTGTGTAGTGAGTTCGGTGAAGTATTTTATACTGTATTAGTTGCAAATTTGGGTTTGTAGATGCTTTAAACGTGTTTAAGCATATCCGGTTCCAGAATGGTTGATTTCCATTTACAGATAACTCTTCGTTCCATTTAGTAGTGGGGAGACATACAATGTTGTCTGTTTTTAACAGTAATTTATAGATTTTGGATATTAACCTCGGGGTTGTCAACCCAATAAATTGTTCAATTACTGTGGGTAGCTGCAGAGTCATGTGCTTTTTGCATGTTGAAAGAATGATAGATTTGAGCTGTTGATATTCTAAAAATTTGTTAGTTGGTAATCCGTATTTAAGAACCAAATCTTCAAATGAAATTATTTTGTTGTTGACAATTATATGTCTAAAATGTGTTATTCCATTATTTTGCCAATTTGGAAAATATACTGCCCTTTTGTTTAGTAAGAAGTCTGGGTTGTTCCAAATTGGTGTGTGCTGGCAAGGAGCAAGCGGTGAGCCCGTTATCTTAAGAAATTCCCACCAGGCTGTCAGTGAAGTACGTATGCTGATATTCTGAAAGCAGTTGTGATGTTTAATCTTAGAGCTTATAAACGGTAAATCTGCTATCTTAATTTCTTTGCAAAATGTCTGTTCAATGTCGAGCCAGGTGAGTTCAGTCGAATTAGAATTAATCCATTGGTACAAGTGCAGCACTCTATGGCATAGGAAATAATGGTATACGTTTGGCAGCTCCAGGCCACCGCAGTCTTTGGATTTCCTAAGCTTGTGCAAGCTAATGCGTGGAGGTTTGCCTTTCCATAGAAATCTGGAGAAATGAGAGTCCAATGATTTGAACCAATCCCGGGACGGCTGGTTAGGAATCATTGATAACAGATAATTAATTCTGGGCATGACCATCATTTTAATGCTGGCAACCCTTCCCATAAGTGAAATTGGTAAGTGTTGCCATCTTTTGAGGTCATCCTCTATTCTTTTAAGTAGTGGTGAGTAATTTAGTTGTACCAGATCCGACAGCCTCGGTGAGAATTCAATGCCAAGATATTTAATATTCCCCGAATTAAAAGTGGTGAGAAGGAAGGGTTCTGAAGAACCGTGTTGAGTGGCATAACTGTTGATTTCCCCCAGTTTACAGAGTATTCAGAGACAGCTGAAAATGATTCAATAACATTAATAGCTGCTGGAAGAGAGAGATGTGGATGAAGGAGAAATAATAACACATCATCTGCATAAAGACTTATTTTGTGATGTATATTTTTTGTACTTATTCCAGTAATTTTAATGTTTTGCCTAATTGCTTGCGCCAGTGGTTCAATGAAAATAGCAAATAGTGAGGGAGAGAGTGGGCAGCCTTGTCTGGTTCCTCTTTGAAGGTTAAATCTAGATGAAGTTTGTTCATTTGTTCTAACTGACGCATTCGCAGAGCTATATAGAATTTGGATCCATTCTATAAATTTAGAAATGCCATTAGAAATTTCCAGTTAACTCTATCAAAAGCTTTTTCTGCATCTAGAGAGATAATGGCAGATTCTAGACTCGTGTGGTTCGCTAGATCAATCAGGTTAATTAGTCTGTACATGTTATTTGTTGAGTGTCTACCCTTGATAAAACCTGTTTGGTCTGCATGAATAATATGAGGGGTAATTTTTTCCAGCTTTTTAGCGATAGCTTTGCAAATTATTTTTAAGTCTACATTTATAAGAGAAATTGGTCTATAGCTTGATGGCAGTGTGGGGTCCTTCCCTGGTTTTAGGAGTAAACTTATGAAAGCTGAGTTCATGTTTGATGGTATTTTTCCTTCAGACTTAATTTCAACTACCATTCTGCTAAAGGTAGGTTCCAGCACTTGCCAAAACTCTCTGTAGAACTCTGCTGGATAACCATCTGGCCCTGGTGCTTTTTTATTTGGCATTTGTTGTAGAGCCTCGTGGAGTTCTGTAGAAGATATTGGTGATTCTAAATTTCCTATCTGTTCGTTTGATAGTTTTGGTAATTCCAGATTCTTTAAGAATAATTCAATTTCAGTTGGCGATGGGTTAATTTGAGATGTATATAAATTTTTATAAAATTCCCTGAAAGTATTATTAATGTCTTGGGGGTCGTGAACAAGTTGTCCATTTTTGTTAATTACTGATGAGATAGTTTGTTTTTCCTTGTTATTTTTTAGTAGACCTGCTAAAAACTTGCCACACCTGTTAGCATGTTTGAGGTTATCCAGCCATAGTCTTTCGATTTGAAATTGAGTTTTTTTATTGATTAGGATATTCAGTTCTAATTTAGCTTGCCTTAAATCTTTCAGGATGTTTTCTTGGGGGTTGTCTGTATAAGCAGTTTCGAGGGATTTAATTTTTAATTCTAATTCTTGCTCTTTCCTAGTTTCTTGTTTTTTCTTAAATGATGAGAATGAAATTATTCTACCTCGCATTACTACTTTTGCAGTCTCCCATAAAACACAAGCTGAAATTCCTGGGGTGTCATTAATTTCCATAAAGGTTTCCCATTCTTTTTTAAAATAATTTATAAATTCCTGGTCTTTAAGCAATGATGTGTTAAGTCTCCAGTTTCTCCTAGGTTGTGAAACATTTGTGGTTATTGAGAAAGAGACTGGTGCATGATCGCTAATTAATATAGAATGAATGCTCGTAAGAGTAATATCTGACAGAACTGAGTTATTTACTAAGAAGTAATCTAGACGTGACTGTGAGTGATGAACCGATGAGAAATATGTTTACTCCCTTAAAGTTGGATAAAAAGATCTCCAGGCATCACAAAGACCAAAATCAATCATATATTGTTTGAGAATTCTTGCTGATTGAGAGTCTTTACAATTAGCAGCTGTACTCAGCCTGTCCAGTTCTGGGTTAAGTACCAGGTTAAAATCCCCACCTATTATGAGCTTGGAATCCGAGTGCGTAGATAGAGCTGTGAAAAGGTTGTGAAAGAAAGAGGGGTCATCAACATTGGGTCCATAAATACTAGCGATGCAGTATTCTATGTTTGATATGGTTATGTTAACTGTAATAAATCTCCCTTCAGGATCTGCAATAGTATTATTATGAATAAAGGTTATATTTTTACTTATGATTATGGCGACCCCTCTTTGCTTGGAATTGTAACAGGCTGAGTACGCGTAGGGAAACAGTGGTGAATACACTGTGTTATCTATCGAATTGGGGAAGTGAGTTTCCTGTAGTAATACTATGTCTGCCTTTAACTTATGTAAATGGTTTAAAACCTTAATTCTCTTATCTTCCTTATTAATGCCACGCACATTCCAAGTGACAAACCTCAGTGATGTCATAGTTAGTTGATTGGCTGGTTTCTGTTAGCAGAGCTTGTGTACATGTTAATCTGGGCATTCATGCAAGTACACAGGGCTAGTGCTGGCATGAACCGAAATACATGCGTGTTTGTTAGCTGCTTTTCATGAAGTGAGTCTATATTAGTAACTAGGTGAGTTATGGAGTATCTGTTTATCAGTGCTCGAGGATAGTATAGATTAATAAATTGTGTATTTATCAGGCAGAGAAAAAACGAAATAAGTGTAAGGAAGTGTGTGATGGAAGGGAAAGAGTTTCTGAGAGTGACAAAAATGAAGAAAAGAGTGAAGGAGAGAACAAAAGCACAGAAGGAGTGACGAACATCCTGCATACTCATTATTGATAGTAAGGACATAAACAGCTCTTACCTGTGAGACGGTGCATTGTCGTGTTGATACAGAGGTGAAAATGACATTATTATTAATAAATCTGACCACCTGAAGTTAGTAGAGCCACGGGGTAGCTTCTTTGTCGCGGTATAGCTGGTTGTTGACGTATAAACGGTCCACGCTTATCACAGCTTTACATCCCTGGTCCAGGAACCTTCTTCTCAATGGAAAGAGACGCTTCCTCCTGTCCAGGATCTCCCGGGGGTATTGGTCGTTGACGCTGAAGTTCGTGCCTTTTAATTCACGGCCGTGTGACTTTAAAAGCACTTTCTGCTTGAAATCAGCGAACTTTACCACGATGGGTCGTGGTCGCTGATCATCCGCTCTTTTTCCCCCCAGGCGATGAGCGCGGTGAATTTTGATACGTCCAACAACTTCTTCTTTTATCTTCAGCTTGTCTTTTATGAACTGATGAATTGTTTCTTCCACGTTCTCCTCCGGTTTCTCCGCGATCCCCATGAAGACGAGATTGTCGCGCATGCTGCGCGCTTGTAGGTCCAGCATGGTCTCTTTAATGCGTTTATTCTCTCCATGTAGACGGGCTACATCTTCAGAGAGAGTATTCACGTGTGTCTTCAGGGCTTCGTTCGCTTTAGAGAGTTCTACTTCCTGTTGCTGACTGAATTCCAGCGATTCGCGGATCGCTGTGAACTCCCGGTGCAGAACTTCCACTAAGGCCAAACGGGCGTCAAAGCTAGCCAGACGCAGCTCAATTGACTCCAGGATTTCCCTCAGTCCTCCGTCAGGTTGGGAGTCTCCAGGTGAATCCGAGGGACGCTGTCGCTTGCTTGATGGCGTCGTGTTTGTAGCAGAAGCTGCCGGGCTAGCTTTCTTCTTTGATCTGCCCATCGCGTATTGATCAAAACAATCGTCGATGTATTCCTCCAAGTTATCCAGAGTGGCGCGGTAAGTGTTTTAAATTTTACATGTTGTTTACATTAAATATTTACGCAACCTCGTGCAAATTTTGGGGGCGGAAAACTATGTTAATCTATTTGTTAGAATTTTTTAACGTGCCGCCATGAAACTCTGCACCTATTCCGCTTCGTACGTCACAGGAAGTCCATAGCCACCTATATAATTATCTTATTTCTTTGTGTAATGTGGGAAATTTAATTAACTTCCTATGCTTGTAAAGTTAGATCTCACTATAATGAGAATGAATGGTTTTATTATACATGGCCTCGGAAAAGGGAAAGAGGACTGCTTTGACTCCCCTTTTCTTCCCAGGCAGGAAGAGATAAGGATACTCTTCCAGAATATTACTGTTTTGTTTCAAAGGAAACGCATCAGGGGAGGGGCCGAGTGTGAAACTGAACTATGAGACTAAAAGCTGATGACGAACAGACATGAGGCAGAAATCATCCTGGGAACAGACTGGGAAGATTTCTCCGGTGCACCGCATTGTTCTCCTCTTGTAATAATACTTATTAAATCTACCTTTTTATTAACACACGTTCTCCTAAAATCATTTTGAACACGCATTGGACCCTCAAAAGTCCAACAAAATGGTGACCCCGACGATTTGATGATTAAAGGAGACTTTTGGATGGGATGAGATTCCTGAATTCAACACAAAGGCCGGCCGCCCTTAAAAAGAGGTAAGCAGAAACCTTTTTAATAAAATTCTGCAATTGATTACTCTAAATCAAGTGTTGAATTGAGGACATCTCTGGGAAAAATTATATTTTTATCGTCCGAACATCGATTTTAAAATAATATTTTTTGAGGAGAAAGCTTTTTGACATTTTTTCGTTTTAAGAGGAATTATTAAAGTTGAATAGGTGAAGAGAAAAGAGGATACAAGGTGTGAAATGAGAAAATTAGACAAATCCTTTCTTGAGACTCTCAATTATTGACGTAATTGATGAAGAATTAAGAACTGTGCAAAGCCCTTGATTTGCAGGGTAGTGTGAGAACCACTATAAATAAAGGTGAATTGGATATTTACTTGACAAGAGATTTTGAGAATTTTGAGCTCTTTGGTGTTTAATGGGTGTTTCAGTGAGGACAACTCACTATAATAAACTGAATTGGACTGGTGATAAAAATCGGACACCTGCAGCGACCTCTTTTTCGACGGATGAGATGTGTATCTGACAGGTTAATAAAAACCACCCTTTAATTTTAAAGGGCCTAGTCCGAGAGGTAGCGGGAATACCCGCTGTAAAAAAGGGGAATTTGGCTCTAAATCAAACAGTAGGAAGAATAGGGAAAGCCTTACATTAAATAGGGAAAGAATAGGACTTGTTGTGAATCTACGGAATTATAAACCTACTGTAAAGAGAAGAAGTTGATGAGAAATGGATTGTGATTTTGATAAGGATTGTGAAGAGACCCTTGGGCAGCAATGGCAGAAAATGTTGCAGATTGTGAAGGCTCAGATGGAGCCAAAGGAAATTAAAACGTGCATGCGAGAATTGGAAATCTGTAAAAATGAAATGATTGAATTCTTCTAGCTCTGGTCAGTGCATTGAAATTTTCAGAGGGTAAAGCTGTAAACATCTATTCTGAATCTGCATATGCAGTCTCTGCAGCACATGTGGAGCTGCCTGTGTGGATCAGAGGTGGTTTTATGACGTCATCTGGCAGACCAATAACTCATGAGAAAGAAGTAAGAGAGCTCTCTAAAGCCTTTATGCTTCCAAGCAAAGTGGCTATCATCAAGTGCACTGGTCATTCCCAGGGAACTGACATAATCTTAAGAGGAAAGGAGGCAGCAGACATGGCTGCTAAGCATGCTTCAGACTACCTCACTGGTCAGTATGTAGCCATGCCAGAGCCAGATGTGACTTCCCTCCTTCCTGATTTTTTCTCGAGAATACCTCTCTGAGCAGCAGAATACTGTTACTCCTGAGGAGGAATCTGTGTGGAGAAACAGAGGCGCAGTACAATATACTGATGGCCTTTGGACCTCCCCTGATGGTAGAGTCCTACCCCCAGCATCCCTTGATTCCAGTAGTTTTAAATGAGGCCCACACTCCAGTTCACTACAATGATAAAAAAAAACATAAAAATCGTTTGGCTAAGAGAAGAAGAGTGCAATAGATAAAAATAGAAACAGTTAAGATAACACCTTCTTTAAAACAATGTAAAGCAGAAAATATTAAAAGGAAATCTATGGGGTTAAATAAAGAATAATGAGAGAATCATTTTATGGTAAAAATAAATAAATATAATAAGTAGATTAAGAATTAAAAAATAATAAGTATATTAACGAACTAAAGATAATTCTGTTAAAGTAATTCTGTCTCTAAATGACCACTAGTAGAACACAACTAATGAGACGCTGGTGTGAAAAATCTGTTACAAAATACCAAAAATGGATAGCAGATGAGTTCTACAATGAGGCTACAGAAAAGAAAAGAAATCTAATAAGGAAACTAAAGCATTTATTTTGCTCTTTAAAAAAAATTACTATTGGAGGAGATTTATTGAACTGATCTGAGACTAACTGATGACTGTAAAATAGAAACTTATGAACTTAATAAAAATTCATAAATCTGACTGAGATTTTTATGAAGCTAAGGGAAAATCTTTAGAAATTTAGGTGACAAAATGGAACATAAATTTTAGTGCAGAAGAAAATTTGCTTAAGAATCTATTCTTCTTAGTTTTAGGAACTACTCTGACTTGACCTTTAGTCTTCGTTTTTATTTTTGGATTAATTTCTTTATTTATGTTTTATTTTGAGAGCTCATCAATAATATTTTTATTTCCTTTACAATTGGATACAATTTTTGGAAAAGAAAACAAATTTACATGTGGACATGTGACTTGAGAATTTTTTTCCTCTCAATTTCTTTTATATGTGATGTTTCACATGGCATCGATCCCCTTGTTTGTCTTATGTCGGTCTGTTTGTCCTGTATGTGCGTGCTCGAGCCTGTGTGTGTGTGTGTGTGTGTGTGTGTGTGTGTGAGGGGGGTATGTAACTGTGTAAGAGGAATGAATGTAATCAAGAAACTTAAGAAAACATGTTTTGTACGGATGCTTTTGACTTGTCATTCCTTGACAGGTCATGATCGTGTTCTGGAGGGATCATAAACATTTTTCTTATTTTTCAACAGGATTTTATGAATGAGTACATGGAGTATTTCTACTGATCTAATGAACATAATCACTGACATGATGGCCAGAAGCTTTTCCTGTAGGCAAAGAAGACAGTACTGCAGTAAATAAATGTTTGATCAATCATTACATTCCTTACCACAGGTTTCCCAGACGAATCAGATTTGACAATGGCTCACACTTTAAAAATGAACATTCGGCTCAAGTTGAAAAGGCCTTGGGCCTGGCTCATCATTTTGATGCAGTCTACCACCCAAAATAACGAGGGAAAGTTGAGAGATTGAATTTGCATTAAAAAACAAATTGGCAAAAATCTGTGCACAGACAAAAAGTAGCTGCCCTCCCATTAGCCTTAATGTCAATAAGAAGTTCTGTGAGCCGCATGACAGGATACACGCCTTTTGAACTGTTAACTGGACAGCAGTTCCTTGGCCCACAAGATCCTTTGCAGCTGGAGCTGGTCCAGCCCCTGTCACACAGGGTGTATTATGAAAAGCTTGCACCATTAGTAGCTTTTTTCAGGATATGTCCTCCACGGCTACTCCCACAACGGATCCGCCCATGTCTCTAGCCAATCTCGCCTGGGACTGGGTACGGTCGAGAGTTTACAAGCACAAATGGAAAGAACCTCGCTGGTCAGCTCTACTAAAGGTAACTGCACGCACCTCGCACTGTATTTATATTACAGGGAAGGGTGATACCTGGTATCACCTGAGCCAGTGCTGTCCAGCTGACCCTCCATCAAGATCCCTGGAGGACACTAGAGTGGACCTTGCTTCGAAGGTCCAAGAGAGGGACAATACACCGAGTTTGAAAGAAGGTGATACACAAACACATACTCATATAACCGAAGGAGAAGAAGACCCCAATAAAAATTTTCACCCACCAGTACAAGCATTGCAAATTGTCCTTAAGACAGGAGATCTGTTTTCGGCTGCTCCAGGAGAGCCGGTAGCACACTGCGTAAGCGCAGGCTGTGTTTTTGCGGCAGGCATAGCCAAGAAATTCAGAGAACGTTACGGAGTTGAAAAAGTAAGAGCACAAGAAAAAGTAAATGGAGAGTGTGCTCTAACACATGAAACAGACAGGACTGTCACAAAAACACTTGGCAGAGATCTCCCTACATATCAAGATTTTGAAAGTAGCTTGACCTGCATGCGAAGGTGGTGTGACGAACTAAACATTGCAAAAGTATCCATACCCCGGCTGGGATGTGGATTGGACACACTGGATTACTACAAAGTACTTCAGATCATTGAGCAAATCTTTACAGGTTCTGATAACATAATTTCCATATACACTTTAGAGTAAAATTTAATGATTCATTTACTTTGAGTGTCTTGAGTGTTGTATGCTTACAAGTTTTCTTACAGGTTTTTGTGAATTTTTGAAAGTTGTGTTTATGATTTTTGCTCACAGGGTTTTTATGCATCTTTTTTAACATTTTCTTCCGCTTATGTTTTTAATGGCTTAGTATCCTCGTATTTTACAAATATTTATAAAACTTTTGTGATAACGCATATGTATTTCTTCTTATACTAATACTTCTTATTTACATATTTTTTTTTAATTTGCCATATTGTATGTCTCAGTTTTTACATTTTTAAATTTGTCATATTTTATATCAAATTTTTTTTTGCTTGGAGCTTTTCGTAGATTTTTTGAGTATTAGTTTCTGAATTTTTAAGTGTTAATTGATTTTTAAGACAAGTGGGTATCCAGAAGAAAGATGACCTAAAGAGATCTTGATAATAACTATAATTGAAGAAACTACTACCACAGTTAACCGAAGTGTGGATCCCAATAGATAGAAAACCAGTACCAGTAATGAACCATTATAGAGCAATGGGGGGCCAGGTCAGAATCCAATTATGGGAAAACTGGAAAGTGTTAATTTTCATAGGTATAGTGGCTGCCGCAGTTGTGGGGGGACTGATGATATGCGAGGCTGAGCAAGCCAGGGGGCAAAAGGAAAACAGAGAAAGAAAAATAAATAAATAAATTTAAAAAATATATATATATAAATGAAGCTCTGATAAGATCCAAAAGGGATGTGGGACAATTGGGAACAAAACAAGATAAGTGCTTAAAGGAATTTGGGGGAATAACGTTCAACTATGTTAAGGGCTCGACCACATTATTCACCTTCGACCTATGAGATGTAATAGATTGCGGGGGACAAGATAATCAGTGAAGAGGTTATGACGTGTACTTGTGGGAGGAAAAGTCACTGTGGTAGAGGCCTAAGGGGGTTCATTTCAAAAGAATGCGGTAGGAAAATAGGCAAATACACGGGACTCCATTGGACACCAGACATGAGTTAAATAGAAAGTAATGAGAAGGAATGGTGGAGAAAGAAAGTACAATTCCAGAGAGATTCTGCACCCACAAAAAACGTTGCATGATAAAGATGTACAACCAGGAAAAACATCTATGGGTACAGTTAGGAGTAGAAGTAAGTGGAAAAGACCCATGGGAATTGATAAAATTTGTTTATTTTGGAAGCACCAAAACAACCAGAAAAGCCAGTTGTTGTACCAATAAGAGACCACACCAAAGAAATTGCAGGGAGTAAGGTGGTGATGGAAATGGATTATACTAAAATGACGCCTGAGGACAATATGGGATAAGCTACTGGATATTGGGATTCAAATTTATGGTTAGAATGGATTGCTGCCACAGCCAGAGAAATGCAAATGGAAAATTGTGTAGCTTACGCCAAAGCTAGGCCAACTATTAAAATTGCACCAGCTCCTCTATTCAAAACTGATAAAAGAGGCTATGATTGCATGATGTCTATTACTTGGAAAGCAAAACCGAAGGGAAGTGACACTTTATCTAAAATCTTCCCAGTAATTAACAATCAAACAAAGATGGAGGCCTTCTCAGCAGAATCAGGAAATTTTACAAGCTTTAATTTCAGTGCTTACAACCCAAGAGTTAGAGTGGGATATATTAATCTTTCATGGTGTAATGAAGCAGTGCAGAATGCAGTATATGCCCATGGGCTCGTGGTGGATTGTATTATAGCTGTGGGGACAGAAGATTATTTGTAGGAATAGGAGGAGGAATCACTGTGAGAACATGCGCGATGGTTAGACTAGCAGCGCCACAAGCATTAATAGGTATAAGGCATGAAGAACAAAAAGGTAGATCAGAAAAGAGCAGCAGGAACTTTTGACTTGACCCTGAATTCTCCCACTTACATAGATGCAATCGGAGTTCCCGGAGGAGTACCAGATGAATACAAGTTAGCAGATCAAATAAAAGCAGGTTTCGAGAACTCCAAATAAAAATGTTGACTGGATAAATTATGTTCATTATAATGTTATGAGATTAACTAATTTATATAGAGATGCCATAGGAACTTGCAGAACAGCTTGCGCCGACTTCCCTGATGGCTATCCAGAATAGGATGACATTGGATATGCTCCTCGCAGAAAAAGGAGGAGTTTGTGCAATGATCAAAGGTTATTGTTGTACGTTCATTCCCAATAACACTTCCCCGGATGGATCTGTAACACGAGCATTAGAGGGATTAAAAGTCCTGTCCAAAACAATGGCAGAGCAATCTGGTGTCAACAACCCCTTAGATGACTGGCTGACAAACACATTTGGCAAATATAAAGTGATGATTACCTCAATTCTAATTTCTATCGCTACCTTTATAGCTATAATAGTGACCTGTGGATGTTGTTGTATCCCATGCATGGGATCGTTGTATAGCAGGGTGATTGTGGCTGCAGTGGAGAGAAAGGGATGATGGGCCACCCCCCTACGCAATGCCTTTGCTGCTGTCCGGCGAGGTGGAGGAAGGGGAGGAGTGTGAAATGTGAATGCTATCCAAATTTATTTTGTCTTAATTTAAAAATTATTTCTTTAACGATGAATGAGAGCATAAACAGATGTGTTTTAGATTCATAATTTCATTTTTAAACAAACAACTATCCAAATTTCAGAAATAACATTTGTTGATAGATATAATAATTTAATGACTGAAAGATTAAAATTTGGTCTGAAGCAATGATAATTGAGGAAGACTTGATTGTTACGGTCGGTGGTTAAAGTGTTATTTAAATTTTTTGTTTTTCCTTTATACCTTTCTTGCTGAAATGTATGCTGTGTCTGTGAATGTGTGAGAGTCTTGGAGTCTTTTGCTCTTTTTCTCTCACACACACACTTATCTTCTGGTGCGCGTTCTCGCATATTTTTGCTCTCTCGTGTACGCGATCTTGAGAAGCACTTTCTCTCTTTTTTGCTCTTGGTTTTGTCACAAATGCCCTTTGTCGGCTCCCGATTAGGACATGTTAAAAATAATAATAATAAAAAAAAGATAAAATAAAATAATATAAAAAATGCCAACGAGAAGAAGAGTGAAGATAAAAATTTTGACTTGTGGACCAGCCAGAGAAGCATTTTTTCATCTGAGGTCTTTAGTTGCATTTTTTGGACAGAGTAAATTACGCTCCGGTTAGTTAGAGTGATCCAGCTGACCGTGCCTAGCGCCGGACCTTCCATCGGGTCACTGTTTGTTGTTTTAGTTTGTTATCTTAGTTTTTTATTTTTGGAGGCACCCCGGGGGGAGACTCTGTCTCCCAATTGGTAACCCTCCGAAGACTAGGAAGGTTGTATTTAGTGTTGTGGATAGGTAGTTAGGTCCGGAGTGTTGTTTTCTTTATTCTTAATTATTATAAAACATTTTATTTACTAAATTACAACGTTTAAATTAGACAACTGTAAAGATGATATGTTTAATGTGGCTTAGCATTATGATATCTCAGTTTCTGGGACGTTACTCAAGAGAGATCTTGAAGCGTGTTTACTGGCTGGTCTTCAAAATAAAATAATGTTGCTGTAGATTCCAACACTGTTTGCATAACTCCTGCCTCAGTTAATCCTGTCCCATTGATTGATGAGAAAACTGAATGCAAGGAAGTAAAATATTTCGATCTAGGATGCATGAATGTTTGTTTTGTTTGTATGAAAGGAACTTATTTCATAGTCAGAGAGACTGTGATGCCTGTGTGCAAGGTGGACCTGGAATGGAGAAGAGTAAATGTGTGATTCAAAGGGAAAAGCACGAATGCATTATATTGATTAATGTATGAATGGTCATTAATGATGAATGAATGTTTGACAAAACGAAAGCTTACTTTATCATAGTTACTTATGTCTGTTGTTTGCTGGCTTTTTCAGAACAAGCATTCCTAATATTCCTTCTGTTCACACTATTGAGATTTTAAAAAGAGCCTTTGACCTGAGAGGATGCTCCAATGATCAATCCTTACGACATCCACCATCCAACTGTTCATCTTAAACTGCATTCATCCTTACGGTGTTAGTTTCCATTGTTTTATCAGTCTTTTATTGCTTTATACTAGTGTATTGATTTTATTTTGCATTTTATTTTGGGGAAAAAAAAGGTTTTTTATTAGTATTTTTGATTTCTGACGATATATAATATGAAGTTGTTTAATATCTGATATTTTTCTAATGGTTTGTTCTCTTACTCTGAGGTTGGCCTTGCTGAGATGAGTCCTCTCACTGGGCTGCTCTGAACCGGGGTGCGGGGGCCTCTCGTGGGACATGCAATTGCGCCCATCCCTGGGTAACACTACGGCTTCACCACATCCTATGAGCCAACACCATTGAGCCTGATGAGTGTTCCAAGCAGTCATCGTGCTGACACTCCATTGTCAACTGGCTCACCCTTCAAACCAATAGCTTCTAAGGTACAAACTGGACCCTAAAAAAAAAAAAAAGCTCTAAAGTTTGGAGCAGTTCAGCGAATCATCTAACTTCTGATGCCCAAGGGGCCTCCAGAAGGAATTTTCTCTCTGTGGTACTCCCACTGTTATCAATGATTAATGGGCAGATGTGGTTTCGCCCATATCTCACAAAGAACTTTGCTTTCACTCCCATTCCACTACACAAAAGGGGAGTTTTTGCTCGGATGGAAGATGGATTCTTGGTCTTGCGCTAGAGGATGTCGGATGGAAGATGGACCTGTGCCTTATCATTATCGTGGTGTTGGTTAATAAGCTGTGTGTTATTCTTGGATGTGTGGGATTGTATTGTCGTTGGGGGGGGTTCCTGTGTTTTGGTTTTGTGCAGTATAGCATATTTTTGGGATTCATGTCAGTCAAATTGCCGTATATATCTTAAAAAAAAAAAGTTTTTGGTTGAAAATGATTATTAATTATGGATTTCTTTGTTTGAGGGAAACCTTACTCGGATGGATACTGGCCGTGATGCTGTGCTTGGTTCGCATGCGGGGATCTTCTGTGGATGTACTCTTGTCCTTGGACATTCTCCATGGCCTCACCACACCCCGGACTGAAGTGGGTCTGCAGAAATACCAGACCGTCTGAAGGCACTGAATATACAAATGCCGTCTCTAACGACTACAATGAACTATAACATCGAAGGGTTTGAGGGGCCCTTGTGCATGAATAGAGACGAACAGAGACACTGCTGTCTGGAAAAATACATTGAGTACTTTCAAATCTTTTATTGGGGTGTTGGTAGATGGACTGTGGGTTGTTCTTGGGCGTGTGTGGTTGTGTTGTCCTCGGGGGGTGCTCCGTGTTTGGGCTCGGTTATAGTAGATCGTGCTGGGATCCATGTTAGTATGGGGAGGAAGAGAAAAAAAAAAATTTGTAAACTGTGTTTTGAATGCTATCGAACATGATTTGTTTTAAGCTTAATACCGAATCGCATACTTTATATACTTTTAAAGATGATTTCTTTTATGGAACTTGATGTTTTATCAATGTGATGTGTTATAACTAGTTAGTTGTTCGGTATAACTGTCTCAATGGACCATGTGGTTACTGTTAGAAATGTTATGAGGTGTGACCTCTTTCAGAGGTCAAGAGAGGGATTTGTGGGAAATTTTATTAACTTTGTGAAGTTAGATCTCACTATAATGAGAATGAATGGTTTTATTATACATGGCCTCGGAAAAGGGAAAGAGGACTGCTTTGACTCCCCTTTTCTTCCCAGGCAGGAAGAGATAAG
>SRMA01027216.1:50858-99169 GCA_007224835.1 Danionella cerebrum | reverse complement strand
ATTGAATTGAATTGAATTGAATTGAATTGAATTGAATTAGCCTTTATTTGTCACATACACTGTTACATGTAGTGAAATTGGACCCCTCTGGCCACAGACATAGACAGGGTGGGAACAGGCCAGTGTTGAGAGGTAGCATTTACAGAGAGAAACAGAGAAAATGGATATACATTAGGTAAATTAGCTTAAAAAAAGACCCTTTCCGCATTGTCCTTCAAAGAAAAGAGCACTGTGGAGCAGGTTAAAAAAAGCCATCTGCAATCAAGCACATTGACAAATACAGGAAAGAACATCGCAGGATGAGGTAGGGGTCGGGGAAGTGGTGTAGTCGCTGTAGTCCGCAGCCGGCATTTTCCTGCAGCCATGAGGGCGCTGTACAATGACCCGTCAGATTACAGCGGTGGGGAAAAAGCTGGCGGAGATAAGTGGATGCGGGGGAGGGTTCTGAGAGAGTCTCCTTATCGGGTTCTGCACGGGGGATGTTTAGACTCCTCTTCGCGGCCTCCAAGGCCAGAGGAGATAAGGGAAGCCAGATGGTACAGAAGTTAATTTAGGTCAAAAGCTGTAAATTTCCAGATTTTTAGAGTCTTTCCCCGGTCTCCATATTATCCAACTTATGTTTCAATTCTGCCAGCCTTTTCAGGATGAAATCCAGTTTGCGGTCACAGACCGTTACATGAGTCCCGACAGTTTTAAGTCCAGTCAACATTCCATTCCAGTCGGTCAGCTTAGTGGGGCTTTGAGCACTGACCGCTTTTGATAATCGCCGATAGCCGAGAGCTCCACATATTCCAATCAGCAGAATCCCAGTTATCACAGTTCCAATTATGTAGATGTCTTCGACATCCTCCAGGAACAGAGCGGCCAGGCACACGATCCTCCACTTCGACCAGGAGTCCATCGTGTAGCCAGCAGCATAAGTTCCAGCAGGACAGGTGGGTTCCCACGAACCCACGCTCCTCGTCGAGAAAATGGTGTCAATTGCAATTAGAGACCAGTTGATCAGATCCATAGTTCCTTTTATTTAGAGAGCAGGATAGTGAGAGTCTCTGCAGACAGACAAAAGACAAGAAGCCCAGCTGGGATGGTAAGAGATAAGGGAGTAAGAGATCAGAGCGTGTATCACCGCCGAAGGTTTTCTGAACTCGAGCGATACGCGCACGGTTCACCCGTCTACGGCCGGTCCGCCTCCTGCGCGCGGCTCACAACACGCGTATCGCCCATTCATGCCGTTCAACACGCGCCTATCGCGGCAACCGCGCCGCTCAATTTGCGCTTATCGCGCCGCTGAAGCCTCAGACGCGCGCAAACGCGTCTTTGCATTGACTTAACATGGAAACCATCCGCGCTTACCGCGCGAACCGCGTTCGGTGTGAACGTACCTTTACTCTCCACCTTCCCTTGAGATCTCAATGTTGTTCATGTGTGAAAATCTCTTTTCCACTATGAAATTTCACAAATCAAAATATTGGGCTAAACTAGTATTTTCAAGGTCTACAGAGGGTCTCAGTTGCTTCCGCACAAAAGCCAAATGTTGTTGAGCTGTGTAGAATCAAGCATTGCCAGAAATCTGACAAAAATGAGAAGGAAGAAGAACGTGTAGCCTAATTTTTAGAACATTTCAACAGCAGTGAACAAATTGTAATTCACTAAATCAATCCTGATCTCCATACGGCCAAACATACACTTTTTTTAATTCCATTTTGAGCTGATTTGTCGGTAGATTTTTCGCCCTGTTTTTAGCTAAACATGCATGTATCATGAACATAATTCTTTTTATTATTCAATGCTTTTATATTACATCTGCCAGAAATTGCATTTCAATAAAAACACAAGCAGATGTACTGTCCATGCCATTTCCTAGTCCAAACACATATTTCCTTTTTCTTTTTTTCTACAAGTTTCTGCATAGAGAATGTCATAGATCAGGGGTCGCCAATATGGTGTCCGCGGGCATCGCGTCGCCCGCAGTGACCATATCAGTAGCCCGCAAGCCAGTTCTAAAAATAGAACTAATCACGAACTATCACTGTCAAAAATTTTATTAAATTGTGTTGCCATTATTTTTGAATTGCATTTACAGTGATGTAAATTAAAAACAAAACGTATAAAAAAAAATATAAAAACCTTTTAAAAAATCATAAAGTAGCAGAGTTCACTAATAGGAGAATAAGGCAGAGGTCAGTCTAGTGTGCAATCTGCGCATGACAAACTTAGCCTTGGTCTTGAGCGTTGCAAAGACGAGGACACGAAAGCGGTTTCTACCCACATAAAAATTGCGGGAAAAAAGGAAGCAAACGTATATGGGAGTGAATGGGAGGAAGAATTCTTTTTAACTAATGTGAAAGAAAAGTGTGTGTGTGTCTCATTTGCGGTGTGACTGTGGTGACGGCAAAGCGGCATAACGTTGAAAGGCAGCTTTGGCCAAACAGCAGTCTTTTTTTACAACGCCGGTGAAAAACTCTCAATAAGCAACTGAAGAGTTGCAGTGTCAACTTACATCCCAGATTACAGTACTCTGGTGAAGAGCACGCAATGCCAGGCTTCCCACTAACACGCAAAGAAACAAATGACAGATGCTAGTCAAATGTCAGTGCCATGGCAAAGATAGAATGATATAAATGAATGATAAACTGTTACAGATGTGTTACTAAGTTTAACAGACATGATTTGCTTAATGGCTGCAAATGTAGTGATTAGTAAAAATGTGATTTATTCTAAAATTAATTGATTTTTGTTAAATCTTAGATTATTGATTATTTGATAGTTCATTATTTGATAAAAACTGAGACCGTCTTGAAAATTGGACGTGACTTCCTGCAAAATGTTGTGGAAGTTATCGTTTGAAAATTAAACAATTGCAAAGGTAAATAAGAAATAAAATATTGCATGTTTAAGTTTATCTGTTTCCTACCTTGTTGAATGATTCTGAATCTTTATTGATAAATTAATAATCATTAACATTCATTGTCCTCAGGCAGAATGTCATTAATATAAAATTAAAGGTGAACTGTGCAACTTTCTGATTTCAGAAGTGTGTTATCAAAGTGGTAGCCCTTTCATTACTTAGTGCCCCTTGAAGTAGCTCTCAGCTTCAAAAAGGTTGGCGACCGCTGGCATAGATTGTCTAAGCAGCATCATTAGTGTCTTAAATTCATGTTGACCCAACTTTGTGCTTACCAGTTAAAATGAGAGGGTTTTCTTCGAAGTACTTATGTAAGTGGGTAGTGATGGGAAGTTCCTGAAGAAGAGACAATTTTTGGCTCCTGTACAGCTCTTTATTTTAGATTTTTTAGTAGGCCTGTATTGGAGTGCCTCATTAACAGTTCTGTAGTCAATGTACAGAAGATTTTTGAAACCTGGGGTTCAAATATTGTGATTGAGGGGTAAATTTGAGCAGAGCTACAACGAATGAAAAAAAAAACTAAACTGGGAGCTCTCACTCAATGCAGGTTGACGGTGGCTCAAATGTGGCATTATTCAAAGCATAGCCATTAAAGGTATCAAGTGTATAATTTGTTTGTTTTTACTTCGTTCAGACCTGTTATTGTGAGTACTGGATGAAATTGTTTTATTAATTTTGAAAGTGATTATGGATTAATCAATCAATGAATCAAATTAGTTATATTCAAATGAAAACATTAAGTGGATGAGCTGTTAACCAGTGATGAGGAACACACTGAAACTGCTCACTTAATTTATAATTTTAAATCCTTGGTGTGATTTGGATCCTAAGCAAATAGTTATTAAGCTATTAAGTTATTAACTATTAAGCTGATTACACTGAGTAAGCCATTAACAGCACTATCAAGGAGTTTAAGAACATAAAGCTAATCCAGTTTAGTGCTGGTGCGTTTCAAGGGGTCCTATCTTAATCTCACCCCCTATAGTGAGCTTCTGAAAGTGAAAGTGGGTAAAAAGAGTTGAGAGCAGCAATAGTAAAAACACTAAAGCTTTTTAGGGGGAGCTTTTTCTAAAATAAAATGTTCTCATCTTTATTTGCCTTTATCAACAGATAATGCATTCTGTTGAATTAAAAATTACACTGCTGCATCTTCAATGTCTTTCCTTCCTAGTGACTTATCAGAGTGCACTGGGAAAATATATTTCAAAATATACAGAATTTTTAGACTGCAAGAAACAGCTTGTAACAATTCACAAAAAGATTTTTTTTATAAAGTTTTACGTGATTAATAGAGAGAGGGTGCTAATGAGTGACAAGGCTCAAAGCGGAACTTGGTAAAGAAGACTGGTTATCCAGTAAGGTGGTAGTGCTAGCATCCTTAACCCATGGAAGACAATGTTTATTCTGGCATCCTTGTTCAAAGCGGTATTACTGCATCCGGTAGATAAATAAATACGTTTCTGATCTACAAATAAATGTGAAGGGATACACAAATATCTTTTCAGAAGTTACAAACACTCATTTAGATATATTTGTGGATCAGTTACTCTACATTTGTGAATCTCGACCTTTGAGTTATGAATCTTGATCTTGACTCAAATCTCCCGTCAAGAGCACCACAGATCCACAAATAGCTAAGCTGCCCCCACCGCCTGGTAAATCAATCTATTTGTTAAATTAAGTGAAAATTGCTTTACATTATAATCAGAAATAAGTTTCCTTTTGCTGCTCTTTTTTTAATTCTGTTTATTGTTACCCTACTGCAAAAAAGAAACCAGAATTATTGATCACGCACAGACAATAACTTACATCCATGTTGAAAAGTACAATCAGTAGAAATAGTCTTTGAGTAGCTGGGTGGGGGGATACAGTGTACTCCACCCACAGCACCTGCATCGCTTCTAACATACACGGTATCAATTCAATTACCAACAGCTACAACCCAACATGGATGTCAATCTGCTGCACTTACATTTGCTCCACCTTCATCTCCAGGCCCAGTGTCACACCATGAATATCTATCCCCAGAAGCACCACTTCAATCATTATCCCCAGCAGCACCAGCCTCATCCGCAGCAGCACCAGCATCATCAGTAGCAGCACGAACTCCATCCCCAGCAGCACCTGCATCATCCCCAGCATCATCAGCAGCAGCATGAACACCATCCCCAGCAGCAACATCTTCAATCATTATTCCCAGTAGCACCACCTCCTTCCCCAGCAGCACCAGCATCATCAATAGCAGCACAAACTCCATCCCCAGCAGCACCTGCATCATCCCCAGCATCATCAGCAGCAGCATGAACACCATCCCCAGCAGCAACATCTTCAATCATTATTCCCAGTAGCACCACCTCCTTCCCCAGCAGCACCAGCATCATCAGTAGCAGCACAAACTCCATCCCCAGCAGCACCTGCATCATCCCCAGCATCATCAGCAGCAGCATGAACACCATCCCCAGCAGCAACATCTTCAATCATTATTCCCAGTAGCACCACCTCCTTCCCCAGCAGCACCAGCATCATCAGTAGCAGCACAAACTCCATCCCCAGCAGCACCTACATCATCCCCAGCATCATCAGCAGCAGCATGAAGACCATCCCCAGCAGCAACATCTTCAATCATTATTCCCAGTAGCACCACCTCCTTCCCCAGCAGCACCAGCATCATCAGTAGCAGCACAAACTTCATCCCCAGCACCACCAGCATCATCCCCAGCTCCATCCCAAGCATCATCATTAGCAGCAGAAGCTCCATCCCCAGCAGTAACATCTTCCTGAGTCACAACAGCTTCATCCCCAGCAGCACCAGCATCATCCTCAGCTGCACAAGTTCTTATTTCCTGGAGCAACACTCCTCATTTCTGTAGTATTTTGTTATTTATAAAAACTGTTCTTTGGTATACTGACTATTGCTGTTCATTGTTGTGTGTTTCATACATAAAGAAGTTAAAGATAAGGTTTGTTATTAAAAATCAGGTTAGTGTGAGGAAAATTCAATCTGTAAATAGCAGATTAAACAACAGTGCCAGGCTCCTCAGACTTCCTGCAGTTTTATCCACAAACCTCTGTTATTTGTTATTACTTTGAGCAATCTATAATAACTTAACGATGCAGTGCATTCAAAAGTTGCATAGTATTATTTATAGAATTTGACTACTTCAATTTGGGCAGCTGCTAGACTTTCATTTACAGGTTCGTCTTAAGCTTAGACAAATGTTTTCTAAGATGTTTAATGCAAATATTATTTGCCTTTTAAAATATTTTTAAGGCTTTAAAAGTAAACCAGTAATAAAAAAAAAGTGAAATAGAGTTTATGACGTATAATGAGTTAGAATGTGTATAGTGAACACTTAACCTACATAATTTAACTCAAGATTTTAAATCATAAATATGTTTATTAGCAAGCAAGAATTAGAGCGTACAGTATAAGTATTTGTAATGGTAAAAAAAAGAAACACTGGTTTCCAGTAACAATCTTCAGAAAATTATTAATCTTGCAAGACTAATAAGAGTAAATGACGTAGAGTTTTTAATGAGAACCGCTAGGATTGGATGGGAAGAACGGCAGCCCTGCAATCTGATTAGTTTACCAGCCGGTGGGTGGAGCATAGCTATTAGTGGATCTGTGGTGCTCTTGAGATTCACAAATAAATCAAAACAAATTTGTATTTGTAACTCTTGAAAAGCTATTTGTGAATCAGATTTATTTATGTAAATGTGTATCATTTTTTTTTGTAGATTAGAAACATATTTATTTACCTACCAGACGCAAAATACCCCCATACTGATGGGAGTTTCCACATAGGAAAGCAACAGCAGACACCCTCTACAAAAATCTAATCAAAAAATGTTTTATTAGTTTGAAAGTTTTGATTCAGCTATACTTACAGGCAGAGGTGGAAAGAGTAATAAAATATGCTACTCAAGTAAAAGTACTGTCACTTCAATTCAATTTTACTCAAGTACAAGAAAAAGTATGGACCAAAAAATCTACTCAAGTAAAAGTAAAAAGTAACTCTTCTAAAATTTTACTCTGAGTAAAATTTACTGAGTATTTTTTGAACAACAGTAGTGGGTGGGTGATTGTAGTGTAGTAAAAAAAGCAAAATATGGGGATATAAATTTAAGCTGTTTTTTTTTTAAGGAAACAACTTTACAAATTAAAGTGCAATAAGAACAAATAAATAAAATATCATAAAAATAAATAAAATAACCATATAAAACATTTAGGGAAGTCATTTTAGTGCAAATGATCCCATAAAACAAAAGAATCTGGCATAAACTGTGGACTCAGCAGAGCATCCTTTTGTCAAACAGTAAAATAGTAGTGCAAGAGTAAGTCAAAATGGGTCAGACATTCAAGCATTTATGAAAAAACTGTGCCATTGTCAGATAACAGACCATTCTGTCTACTGATTATAAAAAAATATTGTTTAATGGCCTTTACTGATCATAAAATAAAAACATTATTTATTTCAGTAGCAGTCCATGACTTGAGTCTACTCTTTCACATAACTTGCAGTAGAGAAATCACGCATTTGAACTCAAAACGCTTTGATTGGACACCGCATTCTCAACAAAAGTGTATGATTGGTTATACAGTAATTCTAACACGACATCTGCTGCAGATCAATTCTAACTCTTTTCATAGACTTAAGTAAACCGTGACACTTGTAATAGCTTAACGTTAATTGTGCATTGACAATTTTATCCTAAGTTCCAGTTATTTTCTAATCCTAGTGCTAACCAACATCAGCAATGTCACGCGCAGATGCAACACAACAGAACAATAATTACGTAAAAAAAAATATTATGATTAACTTACCTCAACATGCTTGCACAGGTTTGATGTTGAGCTTTTGTAAGCTGCCAATTCAGTCGCCTTGGGCAAACAAAGTCTTGTCCGTCTCCATCTTTTTTGAGTTAGCGCACTGCGTTTGTTCTCCCGCGCATCAAGCAGTAGTTTCCGGCACGTGCTCCCATCCTTCCCTCCACTCACAATTATTATTAGATTTTTTTGGTTTATTTAATTTAACTTTTTTTTATTTTTGCTCAGTAACGGATAGGATTTAAAATGTAATTAGGTACAATACTTAAGTCAAACCGTACTTAAGTAAAAGTAAAATTACAAAATTAAAAAGTTACTTTAAAAAGTAGAAATACACAAAAAACCTACTTAATTACAGTAACGCGAGTAAATGTAATTTGTTACTTTCCACCTCTGCTTACAGGATACCATCCAAAAACCAACCTAACTGAGTGAACTGGACCATTAAAACCATGAAAGCCACTATGTTGGAGATCAACAAGACATGGGATAAAAATCTCTCTAAATTCTGCATTTGCATCAACATTAGCACCAGCAGCAATCGCATAGGTCTACAAAGGATTGTGCGAACTGCTGGCCAGGTAGTTGGAGGTGAGCTTCCCTCCCTCCAGGACATCTACACCAGGCGGTGCATGAGGTAAGCCAAGACAATCATCAGTGACTCCAGCCACCCAAGCCATAGACTTTTTTTCTCTGCTACCCTCAGGCCGACGGTTCCGCAGAATCAGGTCACGCACCAGCCGCCTGAAGGAAAGCTTCTTCCCACAGACTATCAGGCTGATGAACACTTGAAACACCTTACACAACTCTTTTCATACCACTCACTGCACACCATCATTTGCACTGTCCGTATTTTTGCACTGTTTGTTTTTTTGCACTGTTTGTATTTTGCACTGTCTGGAGCCAGCACATAAGCTTTTCACTCATCACAGCACACGTGCTGCTGATGATGTGACAATTAGGGCTGCAACAAACGATTATTTTGGTAATCGATTAATCTATCGATTATTAGACTGATTATTCGATTCGTCATCGATTATTTCAATGATTAATCAGCAGCTTTTGAGCGATTATTCTGTTTTTTCAACTAGTTAAAATAATGAATTACAAATATTCTAACTAATAAATAAAATAAGAAAATCACGTCAGCTTTCGAAATAGTTGTTTTAATGAACTTTGAGCCAATTAAACAGGTCATTCTCTTTAAGTTTTCTGATTCTGTTACTCTCAAATTACACACAAGTGCTCTCTAGGCATTGTTTACATGTTTTGTTCTAATTCAATAGAAAAAAATAATCAGCTGCATTACAGACAAATAGAAAGTTGAATGTGAACATATCTTGAAGCAGCATTAATGATTGTTGGTTTACCACTCGTTTTAGTTCATCAAAAGTAATATCCCAGGGAAATAGACAGTTATGAAACTAGATATTTGGAGGATGATAATCTAACAATTCTTAAAAAATCTGGCAACATTTTAAAATTTAAGAAACAAATAAAGATAATTTTAGAAGCAGCATAAGATAATGAATGGTGTGAGAAAGAAATGCTTTGGTGTGTGTCTCCATTTTATTTCTATTTTTGACTCTTAAAGCTATTGAAATGAACATTCCCCATTGTGGGACAAGTTTTTTTCCCATAATGTGAATGGATTTATATAGCTTTTTATTTTACATCAACGATTTTTTACTTTGTTTAATCCTTCTTTTTACATTAAATGTTAAAATAAAATGTTAAATAAAAACAAATAAAATATAAACATCTAAAGTTTGTATAATGCTGTACATTCATAAATTACCTGTATTACAATATTCACTGCTGTAAGCAACTTACTTTCGGCGATTGCATTCTTTTAAACTTATTAAACAATATTTATAGTTGAACATTGTGTCACAAGTATATTTGACATCTACGCGGCATACAAGCAAAATAAAAATCAAAACGTCTTCACGAGTAAACATTTTATTTGAACTCTCATTGGTTTAGTCTGTGCAGTCACGTGATTGAATGCGCGTTCACGCAGAGGGATGCTTCTTCTCTAAGTGCTCCAACATGCACGTTGTGCTCCCGTGAAAAGCAAGTTCCGCCTCGCATGTATTGCACACGACAGCATTTTTGGTTAAGTTTAGTAAAACTTTCCCAAACCTTACTCGTTCGGATTCGTTTGATCTGCATCATAATTTGTGCTGCGTTTTCTTCTACCGCAGTAGCATTCGGGAGGGCTGCATTACACTCAAACGCTACAGCGGCGTAGCGCTCAAATTGCGACACGTGACCCTTACATTAAGTCACATGACACTAAACGACTACTCGACAACAAAAAATATTTGTCGAAAATTTTTTATTGTCGACTAATCGTTAATGCCGACTAATCGTTTCAGGCCTAGTGACAATAAAAGTGATTTGATTTGAAATTTTGATTTGAACAGTAACAGTTTTCACATCAGCGACGCTGGAGACCGTAACCCGTCTCATCCTTTCCTGCCCAGGACTCCGTGAACCGTTTCCTAATCCACCTCTGCAAGTGTTCTCGGGAAAAGTTTGCTGGAACTGAAAGGTCTTGGGTTCCAAGTATGCTCAGAAATGGATCCCAGATCGCAGTGTGACAGGCCCCTACATGTGAAATGATCATAGGTTAATCTGTTTGAGCTACAGAGAGCTTCAAAATTTACCAAATAAATGGGCTGAACAGAAACAATAGGGCTTTTAGTCACTAAGCTCCAAAGCTTAAAGTGAGCCGGTACATAATACCACCATTTATAAAAATAGCTCTTTACATCACTTTTACAGTACTGAGGACGCACTGGCTCCCGTCTCGACTTTTCCAAATACTCAAGCTCAGTTTAGGTACCTGGATTATTTTGCACCTATAAGCCACAAGTTGCTGCTAGCATCAGTTGGCAACATAAATGCAGAGAGATGAATGTGTGCAACACAACAGTTAAAAAGAAATGGGAGTCAAAGTAAACTCAACTATGTTAAACGAACTTGGTCATCGTTAGAAGTTGACTCCCAGGCTGACACATCACACAGCCAGTATAAGGTAGCCAGACAGAGCTAATACATGCAGTTATTGTATTGGCTTAATGTTTATGGGATTTTTAAAAATATATTTTATGAATCAAGAAATTTGCTTGAAATTTTGTCTTGAAAAAACAAAGTTACATATTTCTGCCTCACTATTGTTAGTTTCATTCATTCATTTTCTTACCCACTTGTTGCCTTTTGGGGTCACGGGGGTCTGCCGGTGCCTATCTACAGCTCACTTCAGGCGAGAGGTACACCCTGGACAGGTCGCCGGTCCATCGCAGGGCAAAACACACATTCACTCACACACATAAAGAAAAAAAATTGTTATTCAATAAACCTGTTTTTTGGGGATTGTGGGGGAAACCGGGAGAACATGCAAACTCCTTCCAGGAAGGTACACTGTTAATTTCCTGTTTGATAATTATTGAATCAAATGATATGTAATTGCATACTCTCATTCGAAATAGATTTACACAGAGTCAATATATGTGTTTATAGAAGATTTGACCTGAGCTCCCTCTCTCTTAAATCACATTTTAGAGAGAGGAGGGCCTCTTTTTACAGAGCCATACTTATATTTAAGAATCTATGCATTAGGTTCTGAGCTCCAAGAAAGAGAGTACAGCCACTTCTTGCTGTCCACTTTAAGCAATGCTGCAATGTTATTATGCAAAAACAATTGTAATGTGTCAAAAAAGCATACAAAAGAAAAACATCTGATCCCCTCGCTGAGTGCAACGTAGAAAAGCCATGTTTGTTTTCGCATGGCTAACTCCTCACTCTGGTGATAGTCCTCCTAATGTTGATTGCTCTGTACGTCTACTTCCTGCCAGTGTGATGTTATATCAGTTATTGCACATGATGTTCAAGCTCATGCCTGTTAATAGCTCGAATCAAACCCTAGCCATTAACAGACAGGTCACCCGCAGCCTTTCACTAATCACTGTAATCTCTCTCAGACGTGCTACATTTGCATTCACAGAGGGGCATTCTTGAGCAAGACCATATGGTGTCCAGGTTACAAAGGTGGGTGGTGACATGGCCAACAAGCCCTGACTATTCTTGACCTAGTCGACAAACTCACACTATACATATGTGACCTTAACAGTATTGGTGACAGCACCCCCTCTCCCCAGAAAACCATAAAAAGGAAGGTAAATAAATATTTGCATTTTGAAATCCTGACAGCAGCACAAAAGTAGGAGTAGATCTCTTGTTGTGCATAAAAGTGATTAGCTCAATGAGGCACATGATTTTTGATGACAGGTAAGGGAAGTTCTTGAGTTCCTGCAGAAGCTCTCGACTGTTCAAATCAGAATGCTCTTCAAAATGTAATCAATGTAATCAAATCTAAGAGAGAAACAGTTAGCTCCTTGGTTTTGTGACAAAGCCTTTTATTCGAGGCTGTAAATTAACCAAGTTATATCACATGGAAAACGTTTGTCTTTTAAACTATCTATCTATGTGTTAGGGGCAACCTTTTCAAAATGGTGAAAGGTTAAAATTAACTAAAATGCGCGCACACACACACACACAATATGGAACCAACTCTTGTTCAATAAAGGAATAATCAAACAAACATGAACCCACGGTCGGGCAAAACCTCACATAAAATAGACTAACAAAACTAAAGCTAACTTACAAACAAAACAGGAAAAAGGAAAAACACAAAGCAGGAAAAACACAAAAGGCAATAAATGATTGCTAACCAGCCGGCTGCTGGGGCACAAATACAAAATATAATTTCTAAATGGATAAAGATAACTCTCAAATAATGAGCGGGCAAACGAGGGGAACAATGAACCAGACATGAGGAGCAGGTGAGGCACATGAGGGCTAATTAACAATGACACAGAATGAAGACACATACAGGAGAAGATGCCAGAATAAAAGGTACAAGAGGGGGAACACAGACAAAGAGGATGAGCAGGCAGGAACAGAAGAAAAGACTACAAAATAAAAGATTGAGACAGAACAAAATAAAAGTACATTATGCATATGGAAATTACACTGACTATTTACATTAGCCAAATTTAACACAAGCAATGGAAATAAATAATTGTACTTGCAACAGTTTAGTTGCAAAGCTTAATCTTGTGGTGATCAACTAGATCTTGTGCTGTTAAAACTGCTGAAAAAACATTTATATTTATCAGACGCTTTTATCCGAACACTTTTCCTGGCACGCTTTTAGAAGAAGCTGCACCCTACCGAAAAACTAATAGAAAATGTGATGGATTTAATGGTTGTAATGGAAATTGTACTGGTTTTAATGGCAAGTGTAACATTGCTGCCTTGTGATGGATTGTATTGGGGGGTGGGATGATAAATCCTTTTGGAGTAGTGACCAAAACACACTACAGTAAGGAATTTTACTGGAAAAAAGTTAATGGTTCATAAATATATTTATTAGAAACCATTAGAATTTCTTTTAAAGTTTGTCTTTGGCTTTTGGTGTGTTATGGTAAAAATATACCTTCTCAATTGATAATAAACACTGTTTGAGAGAGAACACAGCAAATGCGGCCATTTATTATAAAGATTTAACAGTCAACGCATTTCTACACACGTGATATCCGCGTGGAAGAAGAACGTGGTTTATCGCATATTTCTAAAGCAAGCTGGGAAGAGAGTAAGAGAGAAAAAAGAGATAGAGAGAGAGAGAGAGAGAGAGAAAGAAAGAGAGAGAGCCGAGAGTCAGGCCAGAGAGAGTGCCGGAAAAGTGAGAAGCCAAAGAGACCGTTCTCAAATCTCACCACTTAAAGCGGTACTTAAAGTATGATGTGTGCTCATAAAAGTTTCTCAAATTACATTTCTCAATATGACCACTAGATGGAAGTATTACATAAGAAAATTCCCATCACAGGTGTGTGTGTGTGTGTGTGTGTGTGTGCGTGCGTGCGTGCATGTGATTTTAGCAAGGTAGGTTAGCATAGCAAGCATCATACACAAAATGGCCAAGAGTTAACGTTATACCACATAATGATATGTACACCTTAATCATACAGAGAGAACATTGTAGTATACCTTTATCTTTTGCCCGTTTCTCCTCATCTTCTTTTCTTTTTTTAAATTGGGCACCTGACAGCTTTGGTCTGTTTCTCTCGATTGCTGTTTACTTTGTGATCTCCCAACGTTGTCACTCAGGACCAGAGGTCAAGACTAAACCAATTCACCTCCACATCATCATCATAATCCATTTTATTACCTATTTATTTTAATTAGCATTTTACACAATTAACTAAAAAATTTGCTAATTACTGCTCTGTGTTCATAATATTATGAATGAAATGTGTGCGTTATTTGTAAGAAAGACAGCTGTCACTGACAGAGTCTAAATCCCCCCTCCTTCTTTATTTGGGAGAGGTGAACTGTTCAACTATCTTTTAATGCAACTTTCTAATGAGCATATTAAATGGCAGCAAATGCATTTAGGCACGCAGACATTGGAATGGGAAAGAAAAATGATTTAAGTAACTTAAATGTTTGTGGGATGGTTGTTGGTGCAAGACCGTCTGGTGTTTCAGAAACAGCTGATCTACTGGGATGTCTGTACACAACAATAGCTAGGGTGGTCTGAAACAGAAAAATCCAGAGTGGTTCGAGCTGATATAAAGGCAACAGTACCTCAAATAACCACTCGATAAAATTGAGATATGCAGAAGAACAGATGAGTTAACAGCAGCAGAAAACCACAACAGGTGCCCCTCCTGAAACTGAAGCTACACTTCACAAAGGCTTCCCAAAATTGTACAATAAAAGAATGGAAAAATGTTGCTTGGCTTGATGAGTCTCGATTTCCGCTTCGACATTTAGATGTTAGGATCAGAATTTGGGGTCAACTTCATGAAAGCATGGATCCCTCCTGCCTTGCATCAACAGTTCAGGATGAAGTAATGGTGCAGGGGATATTTTCCTGGCACACTTTAAGACACTAGACGCTTTGTGTCACCAGATGTCAATCGAGTAGAGCACCTTTGGGATGTGGTGGCATGGGAGATTGGCATTATAGTTATGCAGCAGCTGTGTGAAACTCTCTGAGGAATGTTTTCAGTACCTTGTTGAATCTATGCCACAAAGGATTAAGGACATTCTGACGGCAAACTGGTTACAGATAGATGCGTGGTATGATGAATTCCAACTCTCCGCTGATCATCATTCAATTAAACCTTGTTAGCCAATGGTGCTTTGCAACAGTGAGTATAAAGGGACTCTTATTTTCAATGCCCCGGTGTGCTCCCACCGGTGCCGGATCATGGTTTCCGACCCTTTCATTTGCTGCCGTGCAGTAGTAGTCCTTTCTGGTGCGGTGGTTGCGCACACTGACCAGAGCCTCTGCTCGGAGGAGTCTCGGCTGTAAACAAGCCACAAAGAGTTGTGCTTTTCACAGGGTGCTGGTGTCGTGTAGAGCGGCAGGTTGGTGTAGCCAGTCTTAGCGTGGTGAGTGCTGTGACCACGAGTGGATTGGGGTTTTGGTGCCTTGTGCTGTGCCTCTGTCATGGGGAGTATGCTGTGTATGTTGTGAGTGCAGGCGTTGGTGTGTAGTTGAGGCCCCCCAGCCCTGAGGGAGAGATCTTTTTGGTCCCTTTTTAATTAGTGCTGCTAACGGTTTAATTTTAAATAGTATATTTACAATTAATAAAGTATTGTGTGTGATTTTTACCCACGCTTCCCTGGTCTGTGTATTTTTGCTTTTTCATTTGCCTCCTAACACCAGGAGCCCAAAATCTGTGCCTTTGAGCTGGTCTGTACCTGCAGGGGCCACACATGGTTCCGTCTGTATCCTAAGAACAATGACCTGCAGTAGTGTATGCGAGTGTTGCAGAGCATGGAGCTAATGTAGCGGTCTTTACTCTGCATTCTGTGTACTTGTGTTAGAGATGACCCGGAGAACCTAAAAACTGCATTGAGCTCCCTCTCGATCTCATGCTGTGAGATCAGTGTTTACACCGAAGATCACTCCCTCATCTCTCTCTCTCTCATGCTCAGCGCCAAAGAGCATTCATTATCCATACACAATATACATAATCACTCCTCCGCTTATACAATAATATTACCCCAAACATACCTATGTGATTAGACAGAAAAACTAATCCGTTGACCACAAAATATATGTGAATATATGAATTTCATCCCTTACTCATTATATTATATAAAGTAGTGTAATATTTCAAGTTTATATTGATATAGTCTTGTAATATTATACATTAATCCATTAATACAACATATAAATACATTATATCTCTCGTATAGAACACGTGTGTATCACCCACCACCATCATACAATATCACTCCATTTCCCCATCAAACCACACTCAAACACAAACAAAAAAGATTGACATTTGTGAACATGAACAACCACTTAATGAGTTATAACACGCGGGTTTTGCGGAGCTCGTTAAAAGCGTACATTTCTCTATCATGCTCAGTGCCAAAGAGGACGAAAACTTGAGTCAAATCCAATTTTAAAATAAAAGACCCAATTAAACAAACATTACAATATGACAAAATAACAACATTTTTAAACCATTTACATAAAAAAATCTGGTGTAACAACATTTACATTGCTACACTTGGAGCGTTTTTTTTTTTAAGTCTGAGCGTTCGCTTGCTCCAAAACCACTCCAGGTTCAAGGATGACTCCGCCTATCCCTGTACCCACATATCCAACAGTTTTATCTTTTATTTATAAAAGCAACTCAGAGCAAGTAAAAAAGAGGAGATATATAGCCACTTGTTTATTTCATTTCTTTGGCATTTTTGGAAAATTTTTTACCTTTTTGTCTGTGTGTTTTCATTTATTTTCCAACCCGCTTATTCCCTTTTCAAGGTTTTGTCTTCAGTGCACATTTGATAAGAGGAGGGGGTACGTTGGCAGAGAACATCCAGGAAGGTCAACGGCGAGCCTCTAACCAACATTCTAACTGGAAGGCCACACTACCCACTGCACCACCATGCCGCCTTTATTTGAAGATGATTAAGCATGTTTAGCTGTTTTTTTTAAGCTTACAGTCCAGTCAAGTGGAAATGTGAAACTTGTAGAGCACAAAGCACTTGTTGATTGGAATCCTCTGACAGCTTATTGTTTGGGTAAAACACGTTTTGAAACATCGTCTCTGCAGTCTTTTTAACTTTAAGTTTGTCAAATGTTTCATTACTGTTAATCTGAACTGTTATAGACACTATGCCTAACAGACTTGTGTTTTTGTCTATTACTTTTATTAATTCAGATGAAACCCTGGATCCTGCAGCATTAAGATTGAACTATTTATGGTTTGTCTGAATACTCGATTCTTATTGGGTGACAGATGTTGATTGATAATATCTGAGCTGTGTACATGGCTGAAACGATGAAAGCGGCAGTTCTCTCTTCAGTGAACCCAGAAAATGTGGATAACCAGAAAAATAGTTCAGTCTTCAACGTGGATTACCTGAAGTGATTTGTTATGATGCAAACTGAGTTTATTTTAGTAAGAATCAAACAATTGTCTGGACAATAACCGCTTCGAGATTAAAGGTTTGTTTGGCAAACTTCATCAGAGACTTTTAACATGATGGTGCTTCTGTTCAGAAGCATGCGCAGTGAGTGACCCATGCGGCTGGTTCTGTGTCTCTTAGTCACTGTTTAGAGAACGACAAATGTGCTTCACAAATCAGGCTTTTGCGTAATAAAGGACGGTATATGTCTTTGAAAACGATAAAATAATGCAGTAGTTCAGTGAATCTGGAAAAGTTTGCTGCTGCGTCTTACACTAAAGCCGTGAGATGAACCCAAGGAACCGGTGCGGTTATATGACAGACCACGGCATAAACATTTATTCTATAGGTAGTCTCTAGAAACAAGCCTCTGATTCACCTTCACTGTATCCATTCTCGTGTATCTCGCTGCAATATAAGTTCAGAGACCAAACCCGAATCATAAAAATGAAACCCGAACCTGACTTGATTCGTCTGGTCCCGACGTGCCCTGTCAGGTTCTCCCGTCTCCACACTGCACTGCGGAAAGTCACACTTAATAACCAGTGCTTGGTATGATATTCCTCCATACTTTGTTCTCCTGTCTTGTTTGCTGCTGTGCTTGAGATAATTCTCCTGTGCGTCTTGGAATTGTGTTCTCCAGCATAGTGCTTTACCGGACAGAAAGAGTCCACTAGCCCAGGATCCCTGTACATAGGCTGGAATATTCTAAGCCTGGATCTCACGGTCTGCTCTCCGGTTCTGTTTCCCTACAGCAAGGGGTCCTCAATTATTTTTACCCAAGGGCCAAATTGTGCAAGACAAACTAGAAAAAAAGGCTGAAGGCCATCCAAACCCCATCCCATTTTCCTCCACCGAGGTCAAATAACAACCTCTGCATGCTATTGAGCAGAGAAACTTGAATCTGCAGCAGCTTTACTGAACTCTGCTACGCTGTGGCCACCAGATGATCTGCCTAATTTACAACATTTGCCTGGTTGTAGAAGAATGCTAACATTAGCGCTGCAGCTGCGTTGCTTCATCATGTGACAGCTGTTAATCACTTTTTTTTATGATTAAAGTCCATCAGAAATGAGACAGTCAAACATGTCTCGGTCTTGACCTGCAAGGTGCGGAGCAAGCTCAGACATGCTCTGGAACAAATGAAGCACTGCATATATGTTCATGGAGAACACACATACATAAGCTCCACTAGCACAACTCCTTGCAGAAGAAAGGCTCTCTGGGACCAGCAAGGTGGATTCTGCGTTGACTGGACCAGATTTTTTTACTTAACATTAAATATCCGTCTGTAAACACAATAAGCCAAGTGCAGCAGTCTACAGTACAGACCATTGGGGATCACTGCCCTACAGACTCAGATGTAGTTTTGTAATAGTTTGCTTTCAAGGTATTAAAAGATCTTTGGCTGCACATTGCTTCTGGGTCAAGCTGTGTTTGCAAGCTCTTGACACTTTGAGTAGCCTGTGTGTATTGTACATCAGTCCTTGCAGATGCACGGAGCATTTTAATTAGAAAAAAAATCTTCACGTGCCTTCACTTTTGAATAAGAGGTGAATCACCTTACACATTCAGAATAATCTGTGTATTCTACAAAGGGAAAACAAAGTGTTTACTAGTCAAATGTTTTTTCTACATTGCTTTCATACAGTTGCTTGAAAGCAGTTTCTCAGAAAGAAAGGCATTGTGTATGTAAACCCTCTGTCTCTGCACAAACCTGTTTTGATCTAAGTATGAATAACATGACTTACCTATTGTTTATTTTTGAACTCAAACATAATGTGTAGGTTTCAAAAAGATTATTAGTTTTGATATTTTTGGTATTAAATGAACATTACAAGAGTTGCAAAGAAATTCAAATTAAAATGTGAGACAATTGTTTTGACCTTGTGTTTGGTTTTTTTATTTTGGAATTTTTATTTTGTCAATATTTTAATATTTTCTGTTATAAAACATTAACTGTTCATTCTTATTTATTTATTTTTTTGCTGTAAAAATGTACTAAATTTAATACTCTGCATTGTAATTTTTTGTACAATTTCAGGTTTGTTGTGGAAATGTAAAAATGTGTAAAAAAAATGAAGCTAAGGTGCTTAAAAAAATTATATTAAGCATTGCCACAATAAAAGACTGTTTTCAAGGTAATTTTTAAAAGCAAATTGTAAATCAGAAAAAAATGCTCAAAAAGACCCTGGACGTCTGAGGGTTAAGGAGTATTTGTAGCTTCACTGTGGTTGGGGGAAAGGTTTATATTTTAAATTACAGTTTGAATGTAAATGTGATTCATTTGTATAAAAATATACTATTCAAAAGTATTTGTAGTTTTGATTAAAGCATGTTATAAAGGGATTATTGAAAAATTAATTCTCAAATTTGCTAAAAAGATTAGAAATATTGATGAAAACACAGCTTCTGTCACCAGGAAAACCTACGATACAGAAAGCTCTTACTTTTGTTCTCTTCAGAATTGCACAGAGAATGCTACCAATGTATTAGAGTTTGTATTTCCTATCATAGATGATCTGGTTAAGTCCATTTTCCACCTCAGGCTGGATTCAATCAGTGACCCATAACCCTACTGACCTCTGAAAGCTTCTGATCTTCCTTTGTTCGATCTCAGGTCTTTCTTTTTTTTATCTAGTCGGTGGTGTTTACTTCTTTGTTCTGTCTTTAGTGGGTTGACCATCATTTTGTGGCCTCTCTGTCTATAAAGCTCATACTTATCCACAAGGGAAATATAACTAAAGTTGTCAAGAAAGACAAATCATAACATACTGACAATCTATGAGTTCCATCAACATTTCGGACATTGTTCTATAAGCACCATTCTTGGACCAGTATTTTGATCAGCCCTTTACATAAGATCAGAGATGACTGACTTTTGCTAAGTCAACCCCAATGCTTATTTCTCATTGTAACATTGAAGTGACTGAGAAAAGGAAGACAATCTTCTCCACCAATGTGTTTCCCACACAGCAGGGACGTCACTAGGGTTGACAGATAGGGGGGGCTTAGCCCCTGGAGTGCTTCTCGTACATTGCATGCGATGAAAATAGAATAGAATTTACTTTATTAATCCCTTTGGGAGAACTTTTTGGGAACTAGTACTAATGACACTAAATTTCACTCGCGGTAATTGGGTATAGATACTAACATTATGTGTACTTCAGAGATTCGACAGGATATTAGACAGCTAATAAAAGATTTTTCACGATGTTAGCATTTTAGACGACGTTCGCTTTAGCTTCCAACATTAAGGTTGAAATAGACTAGGCTACAATATCGTCCTTCCTTCACTTACCATAGGTAAATGTTCAGATTAAGCAACAATCGCTGCTATCAACGTGCAATCGCTGACCGTGTGTACACCGTGTGTTCACTGTTGTTTACTGCTGCTGCCTCCACACTGTTGTGTTGGTCCAGCTGCTTATGCGGCCGCCTACCACGTAACGCTTGACGCATGCTAATGAGGCATGATGGGAATCATAACGATAATAATTTTGAAAGCGAGCTTCAGTTTAACTCGCTTTCTTGCTGGCTCGTGTTCGCTGCATGTATGCACTTATTTAAAATATATTTTAAATATCAAGATAATAATAATAAATAAAACGTTGCCCCAAATTATAGGGGGGGCTTTGGGATATTTTAGGGAGGCTGAAGCCCCCCTAAATTAGGGCTAACGACGTCACTGCCACACAGTCAGTAATTTTTGACGCCCTGCAGAGAAAATTTTTGACATTTGCCTGCAGAGAAAAAAGATCAGTCAATGTTAGGTTTATTTCATCAGGGGTTGGCATAACAGATAAAGTGTCATACATTGCTTTGATGAATGCTGGCCAGTTATGAGCAGACCTGGATTTGAAGTTGCTGAATTCTTGGTGACAAAGTCCTTGCTCAATTAATCTCAAAAGTGGCTCCAGGTTTACTCACATCTCAAAATAGATTCGAAGATTGTTTTCCAGTAAATAAAGGGGGTATTTATGCAAATTTTAAAGCATTTATAATTAATATTTGAGCCCTCTATACTAGCACTGCACCGTTAGTAGCGTTCCGTAATAATGGTTAAAAATGTCTTTAAATCACCTCATATATTTTGCCTCTTTAAAACACAGCATTTACCTCAGATCTCCCCACAGTCATGCTTTCATGCATTTTTCATACTGCTTTCATACTGAGTACAAGCACCAATATTTTTTTCTGGTACTCGCTGATACCATTACCTGTTTTTTTTAGATGAAAGTTTTCCCAGTAAGGAGACTGATTCACATGGTCCCGCCAAGTTTTTTTTGGAGAAAAAGGAGCCATCGTGAACCACGTGGAAATTAACGTGAGCCAAAAAAAAACCTTATAGATTTCGAAATTCAATAAAAGGGTGTGCATAATTAACATAATTTCTGATTTAATGCTCCTCTTTGTCCCATAGGCTTGCATTGGCCATTCTTAGCCAGCAATTCTTAGCCAGCACCATGGGGGTGCTCGCAGCGTTTAGGCTCCACTCCGCCGGCCATGTGAGACACGCTTGGGTTCAATGCTTTATTCACACATACAAGAGCAACCTATTTCTTACTTGGTTTCAAATGCATTTTTCTACATTTATTTTTCCGTCTCTCACTGTTGAACTAAACCTACAATAACAATTTGTTTGTGCAAACATTTGAGACGGCAAATTTGAGGTGCATTATTAAATAAACAAAGAGTTTATATGAGAATTACACTGTTTTGTGATCTGTATTCACCCAGAGGTTTTCTAATTTTCTCTGTATTTGATCATTGATTGGCTAACCTTGCTGTAAGCTGTAGTCGATGAGCTTTAAGCCATCTCTGTATTTTAATCACAACATGGATATCTGTTAATTACCCAACCAGTTGAAGTCTATTTGCTTCTTGAAGAGGGATTTGGCATTGATTTTTTTTGTCCCAATTGTGAACTGTATGTGGATTTGTGTCTGTTCTAGATGGAGAGAAAGGTAGATTTTTAGGCTTTAGAATGGACAACATGGCATGGTATCTGGTCAAAGCCATGAACTTATAAACTCACAAAAGCTGTATTCTCTCTGTTACCTTTGATGTTATGGTAATAATTGACTATTCATTCATTTCCAACCCACTTGTTCCCTTTTTAGGGTCACAGGGGTCTGCCGGTGCCTATCTCCAATGCGCATTGGGCAAGAGGCGGGGGTACACCCAGGACAGGTCATCAGTCCATCTCAGAATAATGAATTAGTTCATGCAAAATAATAACATATTTTCAAAATGCTTTTAAAACACAAAACAAACAACCCAGATGGCATCCCTGTTATTAACAAGATATGTTTGTATATGTTCAGTGCAGAAGTACATACAGAGGACCCAAATGCAAGATACTGTCACAGATTTTGTCACAGTCTTGAGAAACAGCACAAACTCTCTGCCCGCAAACTCAGTGTGTATGAAGATAGCAGGGCCGCGGAGAGATACAGGGAGAGACACACAGAGCCACACCACTCCAGACAGAATAAGAATTAAAGCTGCAGAATTAAAGCGATCAAGGGCTCGAGCACCTACGGCCCCATCGCCTCTCGGTGGCCAATTCGTCACAATGCGTTCTACGACCGATCCTTAGTTAGAAGGCATATTCGAGCGAGATCTGTTCAAATTACCAAAAGATACAGGCAACTCAAATAAAAAAAATCTCATCTCAAAGCATCATGACCCCCAGGCGGCGCTAACCAGTCTAAATATTTACGAGTTGAAAGATTTTTTTGGGACTGTTTTGGCCAATATTCTGGTAATCTACGTCAAAATTGGTAAAATTTTAAATGCTGTTCCACCTGTGATTTGTCTTGATCTGTAACATAAGTGTGGCAATTTTCAAGCATGTCCTTTAAACACAGTCTGAAATAGCAGTAAAAAACTTTTAGAGCATAAAAATAGCATTTTCTTCTCTAAAAAAAAGAAGAAAATGCTATATTGCATGCTGCCATTAGGTAGCGCTATAACTGACACTGTATTTCGCTCTATGAAATCCTTCAGAAATGGACTCTTAACACGCATGACGAATTTTCACCCGGTCAGACATTGCATTGCTGAGTTCCCTTTCAGTCGGTCCCGGAGACGTTAGTCGGGATTAGACAGACTGAATGGGAGTGAATCACCGTGAATCACATGACGAATTTTCCTTCGGAGCTGACTGAGTGTAACTCTCTCTCCTAACTTTGACGCTACCCAGCTTGAAAGATTAGTAGGTTGCTTACCTTGGCTTATTGGTGTTGTCCTCTGAGGTCGCTGGGGGGTAAGTAGGTCCAGCTCCTCGGAAAATTCCATACTGAAGCGTAGGCACACCCGGCTGATTGCTAATCAATCACCTATGCCTGCAAATTAATTTGCCCGTTAATATGTTCGTCAGTCGCTCTCACGATGATTCGCTCCTATTCAGTCGGTCTAATCCCGACTAACGTCTCTGTTCCCTATTCAGGGAACGTGGGGTTACGCAAGTAACCTAGACGTTATTCACCACTACCTGTTCATAGAAAAAGTTCAACTTTCGAGGACTGCCATTCACGCATCGTGAACTGAGGTAAAAAAAGCTTCGCAATTTAACATCACATATGCTTTGAGAGAATACTGAACAACTTTGGAGATGAACAGATTAATTCTCTAGGAGCAATTTGTTAAAGTACAAAGCCTGAAACTATGCTCAATTACATACAATAATAAAAAATAACCGACTTCCTGTCGGTTTTGGAAACTGATTCCTAATGACTTTTTTGTTGGTCCTGATCCCTTACATAAGTGTACTGATTTTCAAACATGTACTCACATTACAGCCTGAATTACAAGTATAAAACAACAGAAAATGGTCTATTACATGTTGCCACTAAGTGGCGCTATAACTGACACTGTATATCACTATTTGGATTTGTTAAGATATGGACTCTTAAAGAGTCTTTTAGTTTCTTATGGAATGTTTTTACGTCTGAAAAGGCAGCTTTTAAATCATTACAGCTATCCAAGCTCAGCTGGGGGCTTTTTGTTGGGACGGTCTACACTGGATCCCACAGAGCATGCTGCACTTGCACATTAAAGAAGGAGGACAAGGTCTGGTCCACTTATCCAGCAAAGCCGCAGTTTTCCGACTCCAGTTCACCTAGAGGAGATAACTTGGAGAGCAGTGTCCAGTGGTATACTGCAATCTGTGCAAGGTTTGGGGTTGAACAGAGCACTCTTTTTAATAAACACTAATTTATTGGACACTTCTCTTTTACCTGTTTTTTATCGTGTGATTTTTGAGATCTGGGGTCTCTTTAAGAAACTGAGGAGAGATGACACAACACTACACTGGCTGCTGGAGGAGCCTCTGGTATATGGCGGCCGGCTGGACGTCCCTGCGATCACTGGGATCCTCATCTCTGCTAGTGTGGTGACTCTGGGAGATTTAATAGAGGTAGCTGGACCCGATCTATCAAAGACACAAGACCTGGCAGCACGCATAGGAGTACAGTCGATGAAGGTGGTAGAGTGACTACTGCAGAGCTGGAGATCTGCATTGACACCAGAGGAGCGTGCCCAGCTGAAAGGATCCCATCTTGGAGGAGTTTGGTGAAGAGATCCGACCCTTACAAACTTTTCCCAAGCTGAGCTTCTCCCCTGACCTCAGCGGCTGTGAAGGTCCTCTTCTGGAACACCAAGGTGAAGAAGAGCTGAAGCATAGCCTGCGTGAAGGCACTAAACAATAAACACCTAAGTGGGAGAGTAGACACCCCATGGAGGAAAATTCTTGGTTTTAAAGAAGGTTTTAAGCCAGAATGGAGAGCACTATAAAAACCACCGTTACCAAAAAAAAAAAATGCTGACCTCCAATGGAGAATTTTACAGGGCATAGTGGCTGTGAATTCTTTTATTTCTGTTTTAAATCCTTGGGTGTCTCATTATTGTCCATTTTGTGCACAGAGGTAAACAGTTTTTCATACCTTTTTAAATTGTTCCCATTTGCAGCCACTATTTTTACTTTTATCAAGTATTTTTTTCTTTTTTAATGTAGACTTCACCTCTCAGGTTTTTATCTCTGGTTTAAAATATGTTAAAAAACACAAGTACAAGTGCCAGCTCTTCAATTTTATTCTTGGACAGGCAAAGATGGCAATATACCCATGAAGAAAAAAATCAGATTGCAAAAACCACAGACTGTTATGCCATCCGAATTTTCAAAAAAACGGGTGAAATCTAGGATCTTAATTGCTTTTAACTTTTATAAACAGATGAAAAATTTGGATGTATTTCAATGTATTTGGGGTGTGGAAAATGTATATATATATATAACACGGACCAAATGATCATATTGCAATATATTTTTAACAATGTTACATTAACTTCAAATTCTGATTTTATTTGTGGTTTTTCAAACTATTTTTGCTTTTTAAATTCAGCTACATACATGCATGCGTTCTAAATGTGTTCAGTGCACAAGAGAACATGCAAATTTTAACAGTATTTAAATGACTCCATCATTTACAGCATGCAAATCACAAATGGCTAAGATACTAAAACTTAAAAGATAACTATTACGCATTTAAGATAACCAAGAATAATATTTTTTTTTATGTTTTGTTACTTTATCATTAGGTTACCATTAATTTAGTAAGTTAGTTAGTTGAATCAGTTTTTCTAAATCTTGTCTCGAAACAAACGTTTCTTAAATGATTAAGGATTATTTAGACATTCCTTTGACATAGCTATTGAAACTGAAATCAGAGTCCAGAATAACCCCAAGATTCCTGACCTGATTTGTAGTTATTAGGCCCTTGGCAGTCTTTGTGGATTTAGCAAAAGCGTATGACAGGGTGCCGTGTTTAGGTATTTGGGGTCAACAGTCCAGTGTGACGGGGAGTGTGGAAAAGAGGTGAAGAGATGAGTGCAGGCAGGTGGGAGTGGATGGAGAAAAGTGTCAGGGGTGTTGTGTGACAGAAGAGTGCCCGCTAGAATAAAAGGAAAGGTGTACAGAACAGTAGTGAGACCAGCTATGATGTATGGGTGGGAGACTGTGGCAGTGAGGAAGAGACAAGAGGCCGAGAAGGAAGTAGCAGAGATGAGGATGTTGGGGAGTGACAAGGATGGACAAGATTAGGAATGAGAAAATCAGAGGGACAGCTCAGGTTGGTTGTTTTGGAGACAAAGTCAGAGAGGCCAGATTGAGATGGTTTGGACATGTGCAGAGGAGGTATAGTGGTTATATTGGTAGAAGGATGTTGGAGATGGAAATGCCAGGCAAGAGGTCAAGAGGAAGGCCAAAGACAAGATATGTGGACGCCTAATCTGTGCAACGGCTCTCAAAATGGAAAACCAGAGAAAAATCAAGTAACGTTTCTTCAATCCTTAAATCTATCCATTGTTAATGTAATAAATGATAATAAAACTGAATAAAAAACATGCAAAACAGTAATATATAATTTTCCTAACACATTTTTGGTAATCCTAATGTTTTGTTTGCCTTAAAACTGATTTAAAGTGTTTTTGCTGTGATGATGATCAAAGTGTCAGGCCCCTTTAGCATATTGTCTGCAATGGGAGAATGGAGCGCCAGGACCCGGAAGGGCAGCGTCACAGTTTTTCGTAACTCAAGGCATTTGTATCTCAAAGTACCACTGTATTTCCTCTGCTCTTCTACATTGCGGGTCATCAGGTATCTACAAAATATTACTATTTCATTGGATATTTTGTAGTTAAAATTTTTTTTCTTGTAAAGCGATTATGCACTCGATTTCCTTTTTATACATTGACAACCTGATGGTTATATATAAGGAATCAGCAAACATTTTATCCTCTCAAGCTGCTACAAAAGATGGTTCTGACTTTTAATAAAATATATAGCTGTAATACCTAATAATTATATTACATAATTATCCTTCGGTGGCTAGATTGTCGACCTGTCGGCTGGCTTGACCGCGGTAGTTCAGTCCCAGTTTAATTCAGTTCATTTCCTGTTTGGGTGCCACTCTGAAACGGTGCCGCTTCACTTTTAATAATCAATTTGGGTGCCAGACAGTTTATTTTAACCTGTTAACACCCACCCCTCTTCTTTTCGGAATTTGTCCGAAAAAGACATACCCAAAATAAAATGGCTGTACCTCTCACATTTTAAGGGTTAAATTAATGTCCTTGGTGTCATTTAAAAGGTAACCCTTTATAGTTTATCAGGAAAAAGTAAAGAACTGGATACCTTAAATAAAACCAAAGTTATAGGTTCGCAAACTTTGTAGAAATTGTTGAAATTATCCTTGCCTAAATTTTTTTTGTGTTTTTTATAAAATAAGTGAATGCTTGAGTCCCTGGTGGACTTTTTGACAACACTGAATAGAAGCCACAACTGTTGACTAATACATGGCCAAAATCTGTCAAAATAAAGCTAAACATGTGTTTTCTAGAGATAATTTTATAAGACAATATCTAGGCGGACACCATTGGCACCAAAGTGAACCAAGTGTCCGTCACTGTAACCAAAAGAACAAATGGATGTAAATTACCCTTTTTTTTAATACAAATCAATACCACTACTATGTACCAAGTGTAAAAGATAATTTTATAAGACAATGTCTAGGCGGACACCTTTGGCACCATTTGGCACCAAAGTGACACTTGGTAACCAAATGAACAAATTGATGTAAATTACCCTTTTTTAATACAAATCAATACTACTACATAAACTACTCCAAAAATTGACTAACTGTTGTCACTGTGGTGTGTTAAACCTAAAATGCTTTATAACGCCTGAAACATGAGAAATTCAGCTTTCAAATTATATATAGTTTGTCAAAATTGGGCGGGACGATGGGTGTTAACAGGTTAACTGACAAATGTATTTATAGATCACCACCACATTTTTCCCAAACACAAACTTCAATGAATTTGTGTTCACTGAAACAATCTAATTTACTTCTCCAAAACATTCGAAAAGCATAAACGTATGATTTAAATATCTTCCAAAATCCCAAACATAAACACATAATTTCAACAAATCGTCTCAAAAATCATTTAAAGACTTGGAATATTCTGTGTGTAAAGATGGTGTGAAAGAGTTTGTAGAGAGAGGCATATTAAGAGCTGGAAAGGGTCTAACGTTGTGTGTATAGACTGTAAGTATGAGGAAGCAGAGTATTGGATAAATGTTGACTTTATCTGGGTTCCGCTAGGCCAAATTTTATGAACCCACAGGTAGAAAGTTCTGTAAGCCATGGCTTTAGGTCTCTCCAATTTGATGTATTCTACAAGAAAAGCCATTTAAGGTACACCGGACACGACTTGATATGTAACATAATGTGTATGTATATTATGACAATATGTAGCATATTTATTAATTATATGTTTATAGAAAGAAAAAAAACATATACTGCTACATTTGCGCACAAAACACCGGAATACTGCCAGATGATTAAGAGCAGAGATGGGTATGGAGGTCCACAATGAAGCACATTTTAGATGCAACCTTCATGAAATACACCTGATACTACTTAAACTCTCCTTGGTTTGTTTAAAGCTGCCAGTGTTTATACTGAAGCAGTCTGTCAGTGTGTCACAAACTGCAGTGTGTTCTGACTAAAATAATGTCTGTGATTTTCTGCACCCAATGAGAGCCATATTCAGGAGGCAACAGGAAGTTACAGAGATACGAAGGCATAGACGGCAATATAAACAGTGGTTTTGGTTCAAAAGGGGGTTTCTTTTTGGTTCCTTTGGACACTTAATAAATAAAAAAAACTTGCATGGCCCCATTTTTATAATATTTCCATTCTTGTGCTTCAGTCTGGCACACGTGACCTTGCACAGTTTGCAAATCTTTCTCTCGAGTGCGTAGTTGTTAAAGAACAAGTTCTCTGCGATTTTGTCTAAAATCATGTCGTGTGAAATCCTCTGTTGCTGATTTTTCGTCCAAATTATTAGCAATTTGTATATTCTCCTGGAATAATCACAATCTCCACAACAATCACAATAATCTAAAAAAATTAAAGAATGGGAAAATGATCTGAATTAACAACTTACTGATTCTACCTGGAAGGAAATTATTCTAAATATTTATTGCTCCTCTATCTATTTCTCAGTGTCATGTTCTCATTTATTTTAATGTTGTCCATTGATTAAAATAAAAAAAAAAAAAAAGCTATTCTCTTAAAGGGTTTTCTCAGAAATTGTATTTATTTTGGAAGCCTTTTCATATGCCTAAGAATATATGTAAAAATAACGATCCCTTTTGTTGTTGTTTTTCTTCGTATGCAAATAAAAATGATTTCAGGCATGATATTTGAAACAAAAAAAATGTTAACCACCCACATATCAAAACACACCAACAGAATAAAAATTTTTTTGGTGCCTTTCAAGAAGGCATCTGCATATACTGCCCAACACTGCATTTAGTGATGTGGTTTTACAATCGTTCCCATCATTGCACCTTTGAGTGCACCACGTCAGGGCCTGAAACATTCCTCTCCTCCACAGACTGGATGAATAAAATGATGGTCAGGTAGAGGGGTCGGTTACAATATTCTATTCTTTTTTTTTTTTTTTTTTTTTTTTTTAGAGTCGTGAGTGGTTTGTTGAAAACGTTGGTGGGGTGAGGGACATTACATACATTGCCCCACGCATCGCTGTTTCTTCATCGCTCCAGCGTATTTGGGGGATTGTTATTAAATTGTATGAATATTTGTGCCTAATTTACTAATGAAAAAGATATGTCTACACAACTATAGATAAGTATATAAAATATGTTGGGGTAAAAAAACAGATTGTACTGCTATTAGTAACCTAAATGTTTCTAGTTTGAGACTATTCTGAGTTCTGGTTGCAGGTTCTTTGCTCCTCACTATTCCACTTATTTCTCAAAATGAATTGTTTTTAACATTAATTTTTATTATTAGCTGTATATTCTTTCTAGAGATTCCCTGCTTACATGTTCAAAAACAAAACTCAGAAATGCTCCTTGACAAAACTTTTACTAGTGTCCTTACCAAGAGCCAACAGAGCTCATAGCACTAAGCATATGTGCTGCCTTTTTTTTCCTAAAACTAAAGTGTTGCCTTCCTCTGCTGCCTTAAGGCAGCTTACAGTGATCACCTCTAATCACACAAACCTCAGATTAAGCAAGTACTGCACACTCCAGCTCATGAGAGAAATCCCTGACATCCAGCACTAAATCCTCTGCTCACCTGACACAAAGCAGTAAGCTCAAACAAGCATAAGCCTAATAATCGGATGATGTGTAAGCGATATGAGCTGGAGGCGATGTTCAAAGCGGCTGAACAATGCTTCCTCCTCCATGGCCTGTCAGAGGAAAATCCTGACTTCATATCACTGATCTGACCCCCCACTAGACAGATTAGGTACCCTTTCATAACAGAATATCTGACACCTTCAATATGAACAAACCTCTGTGTCAACCGGAGGGTTTGGAGTAAAATCAAACAAAGGTTGATTCCAAGCTGGTTTCCTGAGCACAGGAAGCGGGCAGAAATTACAGATAAGAAAAACATACTTAAATGCAATTCCAAACACTGCTAATAATTTTTTATTAACCCTTAAATTGTACACAAGTTCGTAATGCAGGCAGAAAATTGGCTTCAAGTTAAAGAGAAACAGAAGTACAAAGAAATTGATTTAGAAACGTTTTTTTATTTGAGCACAGGTGGGTTTATGACTCATGTGTCGGAGCACTGTGGCCTTTCAGTTAGTAGGTTGTCGGTTTGAGGCTCGCCGGTGACCTTCCTGGAAGGAGTTTGCATGTTCTCCCGGTGCCTGCGTGGGTTTCCACCGGGTTCATTCCGGTTTCCCCCACAATCCAAAAAGCATGCGGTTAAGTTAATCGAATAATCTAAATGCCCCTTAGGTGTGAATGTGTGAGTGAATGTTTCCCTGCGATGGACTGATGACCTGTCCAGGGTGTACCCCCGCCTCTTGCCCAATGTGTGCTGGAGATAGGCACCGGCAGACTCCAGTAAGAAAATAAGCGGGTTGGAAAATTAATGAATGAATGTGTCGCACTGATGGTGCTGTTGGTGCAGTTACCCATACACCGCCATGCCAACCTCACGACCGATGGATCAGTAAAAGTTGAATAAACTCAAGAGGTTTGTGGAAACTAAATTCAGCCTCATTATGTACAAAACTCTCATGAGTGTCTCCAGCACGTGCTTATGTGAATGTGCTTCTGCTTTAACAAACATGAAACAAAATATGAAAGACCTTGCAATTTGGAAACCTTTCCTACCGGAGCTCCTGGAGAAGGTGTAGGTTTATTTCTATTTTGTGCAAAGGGAGACACGTTAAAGAAATAAAAGCACTGCACTCCCCATGCTGAAAACAGCTACTGTGCTAGAAAAGGAAATGGTCAGGACGAATCCTCTTATTAATTGAAAAACATTTAGATTAATGTTTTAGCATCCGAGTGAGGTGCCACACATTGCCATAAAAAGCGCACAATCTGAGCGCATGCTTTTCGACAAAGAATTACCAGCAGATGTAGACAAATAGTCCAAGACTGGGACAATTATTTTGTTTCAATTAAAATTATGTACTCTGTTTTTCCAATATTTATAAGTTCTGGAGTACTGCATCAAATCAATGTCTTCAAATAAAACATATTTGTTTTCCATTTCTATTTATTATATGGAAAAGTGAAGAACACACCTACGAACATCCATCGCATTAAACAGAGATGATTGTTTCATTTATGAGACAACATGCTCGATTTATAATACATTTGTGTTGAAGAAAAATAATCCTTTTTATTTTTTGGTTATTTTTTTTACTACTTTTGCATTTACAATTGTACAAAACTGTACAAGTACATAATGCAATTACACAATTCACCTCAAAGCAAAAAAGGCAATGGAGCATCTAGCTTATTTTTTCTTTATCCTTTAATTTCCCTAAATTCCCCAAAATGTCAGCCAAACAAATATTTTACTAAATGAAATCACATACCATCCATCCATTTTCTTTCCCGCTTAATCCCTTACAGGGTCACGAGGTTCAGGGCCTTTGAAGGAATTTGGGGGCCCCAAGCAAAATGGACATGGAGCATAAAATTTTATTTTTTTTATTATTGTTGTTTCAATTTCTTCTATGTAAAGCACTTTGAATTGCCATTGTGTATGAAATGTGCTATATAAATACACTTGTTACTGTAAACAAACAATGAAATTACAATTAAATGTTTAGTCATTATTAGTAGTGCTGTGAGTCGACTACCAATGCTTAAAAACATCTCAAACTAATGTTTGATGCACAGAATTTATTGTGTGGTTTTCCTAAATAGATTATCACAGTGGAATAGTTAGTATAGCGTGCTATGCCACTTTCATCAAAACCTATTACAAAGCTATAGCAATGTCATGTCATTAAATATGATAAACAGCGATTCTGGAACAGATCTGCGTCTTCCTTATCCCATTAAAAACATATTACAGTATGTAACCATATTCCGTCCGTTCAAAAAAAAGTTGCTCTAACTGTTCGTTACAAGCAGCATTTGCTGTCAGGCAGGTAGCTTAGCTAACATGATACATATACATATTTCTGCTAGCCTACCTGCTGCAAAATTACACCATTTGTACAAGACAAGTAGAGCTATTTTATGTGTGTAATTGATCACTTACCACTGTCTTGTTTTTACTTATCCTCCTCTATCTTTCTTTTTTGGCTTCCTGAAGCATAATTCCGCTTCATGACTTTTGTATTTTGCCGGCAGCAGAGATCGCATGGTTGTTCTAGCAGCTGTCAGTGAGGGGGGGGCCCTTGAGGGGCCACGACGGGCCTGACGAGGTTCTGCTGGTCAGATCGAAAAAACTTTAATAAACCATAAATCCTTATCCTTAAGATAAATATACACATATTTCACATACATATATATGGCGATCAATCCTCAGCTTCCTCTTGGAGAATAATACTGTATTCACTTCCTCTGGGTATCTGGACACCTTTCCAAGTCACATTTAAATTTGTATTTAGAATGTGAGTGTTTTATACATGTTTAAGTTTAGATATCTCCCTAGAAATGCAAAAGGTTAGCTTTCAAAAGATATATACCTAATTAGTTGTTTGCATATTATGAAAAGTTAAAGATGAACTCCATAAAACATGCAATGCCCCATAAATGGAATTAAACCTCTACATCTGGCTGTCACCGGTGTCTCTAGCATGCCAATAAAAAACATCTGTTTAGGTGATAGATTGCTCAGATGCTAAATTACATAATCCATGCTTAGAAAGCGTTATTAAAATGACAGCACCTTTGATTGTGTACACTCTTCCCAGATATGAAGCTGCCACGACCAGTTCCCCTCACTGAAAACATGCAATGGGCAATGTCCATGTTTTCAACCCCTTGGTCACCTCGCACTCACGAGTGTTGGGCAAAGGCTACAAAAACATGCAGCTACATTCATTCATCCATTTTCCAACCGACTTGTTCAACTTGTCAACTTAGTCTGCCGGTACAGGTCACCAGTCCATCATAATTCTTCATAATTAACTATAATATGAAAAAGACAGAAGTGCTTGAAATATAAAAATTAATCTGATAATCTAAAAAAAAAGATGTGAAAAGGTGATGTGAAAAAAGTCTGATATCCATACACACTTTAAGGTAAAGGTTGAACTTCAATGCAGACGTCATGGTGTGAGTGTAAGCGTTCTATATGATGTCATAGATTTAATCTTATTTAAACTCATTTTGTGGATCTACATGAATTGCAAAACCATAAATAATAATAAAAAAAAACTAAAACCAGTTTGAATCATCTTTTACATTTTTTTTTTTTAATGGTTGGGTTGGACATTATAGTTGAAATTTGAATGAGAGAGCGGTGTGACATGGAAACACAGAAGGTGAGTAGAGCTAAGCCATAACAAGCAGTTACTCAAATCCGAATGAAAGGCTCATTGAGGTTTCACAAAACTGGATCAGGAGGCTTTCAATGCAACATTAAATCAGAATCAGAAAGATGTTATTGCCAAGTGTGCACACGCGTACACACACACAAGGAATTTGTTGCGGTACAGGGGGCAATCTCCAGTTGATACATTAAATGACATTCTACATGAAATGAACAACACTAAACAATAAACACAGGTTATACAGTGAGGAAAATAAGTATTTGAACATCCTGCTATTTTGCAAGTTCTCCCATTTAGAAAACATGGAGGGGTCTGAAATTTTCAGCGAGGTGCACGTCCACTGTGAGACATGATCTAAAAAGAAAAATCCAGAAATCATGATGAATTTTTTTTTAACTATTTATTTGTATGATACAGCGGGGAATAACTATTTGAACACCTGTCTATCAGCTAGAATTCTGACCCTCAAAGACCTGTTAGTCCAGATTAAAAAAAATTCACCTCCACCCCATTTATTATACTAAATTAGATGCACCTGGTTGAGATCGTTAGCTGCATAAAGACTCCAACTACTACCATGGCCAAGAACAAGGAGCCGTCCAAAGACACCAGAGACAAAATTGTTCACCTCCATGAGGATGGAAAGGGCAACGGGGAAATTGTCAAGCAGCTTGGTGAAAAAAGATCCACTAGTAAATGGAAGAAGCTAAACATGACTGTCAATCTCCCTTGGACTGGGGCTCCACACAAGATCTCAATTATCCTAAGAAAGTTGACGATTCAGCCCAGAACATATTCACACCTAAGGAGAATCTAGATTATTTAATTAACCTAACCCACGGGAGAACATGCAAACTCCTACCAGGAAGGTCAGATGATCCACATCTTGTTTGATTTGTGTTTAATAATTAAATCAAGTCATTTTATGGTTTATTAAAGTAAAATCTTGTGGGGGAAAATGCTACAATATGATAATCTCAAATACATTTATTTTCACACTGAACAGTTAAAACCAAAGTTGTCGTGCTTAGCACAAATTAGAATTCCAAAAATATTTTTAAGGCATTTTGATAAATGAAATTGTGTGGTAATAAAGCAAGCACACTTAAAATAAGTTTAAAATGAAATAAACTGTAAATGACTCTTAAATAGAGTACAGCCTGCCGATGAACTTGACAAATTAGTAATGTTAACTTTTGTACAATATGTCTCTCTCCAAATCTGGGACAAATTAACAACAGTCACAACCGTCTGTTTTTTAACATGCTACAAATCACATTTCATGTTAACCTCTTAAAGAGAGACTTGGGCCTGTCTCTTAGACATGATCAAATCCAGTCTGGGTGGAATGGGGGAAAGGCTCACTCTTAGGGTAGCCTCCAGTGATGCTCTGAGTCTGCTGCGAGCTTTGGTCTTAGTAAGACTGGAGATAAGTTGGAGTCGTGGTCGTGCAGCTGTCCAACGGCTCTTTTATTAAAACTGTATTGGAGTGAGTACAGCAAGAATGTAATGGCGAAGCCGGCTCAACTCAACTGAACCAAAACAACAATATCCCCATAACGTAAGTTGTGACCGAAATAGACCATTTTGTGGTGTAAAAGGATAAAAAAAACCTAAACATGAAATGAGCCAAAGAGCCACATGCTTATTTGGCCGAGGCTCTATTGGCGCATACCACAACGCCTGACTGACACCTCACTGCCACCAAGTGCTAGAAAGTGCCATTCAGGTCCCGCGGCCCACAGGTTCAGAACAGATTTTTTTTCCCCAGCCCACTAGTTAGCGCTCGCGGACCGAGATTGGGCGAGATACGTTAAAAATAGTTGTTCATGTACCCAGACAGTTAAACATAACATTGTAAAGCAGTAATTACAATACTGTGGTATTTTAATCCAAGGTTATCATACCATCTGAATCAATTTATCGCCCAGCCCTAAACCAATCAGACTGACATGAATAACTCAGATACAAAAACAAATTGGGCTGCAGTGCGAGCGTATCTGAATGTCTGGCAGAGGAATGGGCATCCATAAAGGTTTCTTCATGCTGGTATCTTGTGCCACAAGCCTGATTCTACTTAAAATAGTCAACAAACTTGTGTCCATACTTCTGTGTCTTAGTCATGTGTTTTAAAAATAACAATATTTAACGTGGTTAATCTCATAACACAGGGGATAATCTCATGGTGACAAAACGACATTTTTGCAAATGTAAACTAATAAATCCAATCTCAATTACATTTAAGATGATCATAAGAGGTCTGAGAAATAGGGGCTGGATTTTCAGTCCATTATCTCAGAGACAAGTTTCCACCCTGTCTGGCCAGCAGACAGATTGTGAATAAACAAATGTATTTCAGGTGCTCAGACAGACAAGCTCTCAATACCCTGTCACTGTGTGGGTGGTGGCATGCCGAATGTCTGCACTATGATTGGCCATCTCCTCATACTGTGTGTATGATAAGGCTCTATGGTTGGTCAGAGGTTTAATAAGGTGGGTGGGAGGTGAGTAATTGCTGCAGCGACTTCCTCTAACCTCGTTGAAGGTATAATAATGTCCCGTGCCAATGTGTGGAATTAGCTGTCCAGGAATTCTCCTGGGCTTCAGGTGCCAAACAAATGAATCATTCCCCCTTGCTCCTGTACCTTGTTTGGAAATCCAGCCTGTAATTCCTTTTTTTAGAAATTAAATTACAGCCCAGAGTTGGCTTGTTACTCCTCCAGTAGAGCAAATGTAATACCGTTTGTGAATTGCATACAAACAAAAGTTTTATACTTTTCATGGCATACAAACTCAAAGAGAAGACTTTTTTTCACATCTTTACAGATTACAGAAGGTTAAAGAAGTAAAAATGTCTTCGTTTTTATGCTCAAAAAAAATAGTTGTAAAACCTAAATGTGCTATATTAAAACATGTCTATCTACATGCGTCTAGATATAAGCTACTAGGGCCACATTTATTAAGAAAATAAAGAGAATGGTGTTAGTTCAGACCAGAGGTGGATTTAGATAAAATTTAAACGCCATCTTAGCACCCCTAAAACCAAGGCATTCTAACATACATTTGTTTTCTCGTCAGCTTTAAAGTGGTACTATTTTAATGTTGATAAAATAAAATGAATCCATGAAATAAATGTGGCAGCCGACATGTGGGGCCAGGGAGAATTTAATTTAAAAATGTGCCTGGAGAGTCTCAATAAGGCACGCAGATCAGTCACTTGATTAAAGGGGTAGAAGGCAGGACACGGAAAACGGAGTACCAAACAAAATACATTTTATTCGTTCAATCAACACTTTAAAAAATTGCAGGGTTTCTGAAAGGGTCTGTGCTGGGCGTGCTGAATACCTTTAGAGGGCGCTGGGCCACAGGAGCCAGGGATGCCCCAGGAGTGGGGAGATACGTCCTCAGACCACACACACGCCACTCACCGTGAACTTATGAATTGGCCTCCTCCGTTTTACACCAGGGGAGGAGAGACACTACAATTTCCCGTGGTTCACCACCCTTCCAAGGTGCACACTTGTATCCCACCACTTCCAGGTCCCAGCTCCTGAAACACAGCAAAACACGGGGTTATAATCCAGCACGTACTCCACCCTCAATGACAATGCCCTCCCCAGCACACTAACAGATTGCAAATAATATGATTCAGTACACAATAATTCGGCAGAAAATATAAACACACTAAATGCTAAAACTCACACCATCAGTCACTTTAATTTAATTAAAACTAACTCACTCATCCTTGCACTGACGCCAAACATTCACACCGCACTCACAAACACATTTAATGTTAAAAATAAATCTTTGCTCACACACACTAAACATTCACTATTGCACTTGAATCCAGAGCCTAAATATTGCACATGGGGTATGTTGTGGAGAGAGCACGTAATATTGCACTTTATCCCTGTGAAATCCCGTGTTTGAGGGTAATTAACAACGCTTTGGAAATAGAAACTATAGTCAATATTGCAGTTCACACATGACATGTATATTGCACGTGTCTCAATGGCAGCATCCCTCTCAGGGAAAATGAGCCACTCGGTGAACCGGAGTCGCACGGCAACGCGGAAGATGTCAAAAGACGGCAACTGAAGGTGAGGAGGGAGAGTAGTTACCTCAGAGAAAAATGATTCGGGGAAGAAAAGAGCAGATCCAAGTTGTCCGCGCTGCTCTCCAGCAGTGCTCACGAAGACGGGTTGCCAATGGCCACCGATCACACACACTAGTCACATTTGCAGAGAGTCAAATCCCATATTAGCGCACAGAATAGGATTAAACCGAACAGGTGTACAGGTATTGATGTTGCTTGAAAACCACATTAGTCTTTGTGCATTTTTGTGTATACGTGATGACCTCACAAAAAAGATTTATTTTTATGTGCTATCCACTGATGGTCAATAGTTCAGTATATAATGTTCATAATGAAAATGCTCATTGTTTTACCATTCTTTTTCACTAACGAACACCATTTTACCAGTTGTTTCACTTTCTTCGCACTGAAACACTGGCTGGTAACACCTCAATAAAAGAAAGTGCCTAAAAAGTGCCTTTTTGCAATATTCTTTTGTAGGATCATTTGTTGCAGAAAATCTTTCAGACTCAGAAGTATTATGAAATAGTTTTCAGAAGAGTTAAAGCAACTGTGACAATATGTTGCTACTTGGAAAAAAGACTCACTTGCTGTTAAACTATGCCTCAGTAAAAAGAATAAAATTTGCATCCTTTTTAATGCATTTTACAATACATATCCAGGCTTGCTTTATCTACAAAATATAGTTTCAATTCTGATAAGTGGTTTCAAATAACAAATTCACTAATTCATTATTAGAATGCATTGAATGCATTGCATTGAGTTGCTTATTTATGCTCAGGAAGCATTTAACAAAAAACAGTCTACCTTTTGTAAGGACAAAGGGGATTGTTAGGTTCTTCCTCTGGTTACTTTTATTTTGTTATTTTCTCAGTCTTTTATTTTGTAACTTTCTTCTGTTCCTGCCTGCTCATCCCCTTTGTCTGTGTTCCACCCTCTTGTACCTTTTATTCTGGCCCCTTCTCCTTTCTGTGCCTTCATTCTGTGTCATTGTTAATTGCCCTCATGTGCCCCACCTGCTCTTCATGTCTGGTTCATCATTCCCTCCTTTGCCCGCTGCCTTCTTAAGGCTCTTGCTCCCCCTTTTCTGTGCGGGTTCATTAATATTATCAGTTCTGATCTTCCTTCTTAATGAACACTTAATGAATACCTGGTCATTGCAATGTAAAGATTAAATATGCATGAATAAATCACAACTAGAATCTAGTCTATAAAAGATTAATTAAATTAACATAACAATTGTTATTTATTGTTTTTGTTAATCAACTCATCAAAAATAGTAATACAAATAAGACATGGCCCCAACTCACTTGATGGGTGTAGACATCTAAAAGCGTACACATGCCCCCTTAAGCAAATGCTCAAAAGTGTGACTCCAGCTCAAAATAACAACGTTCTGGGAAATCAGCAGTGACAAAAGGTTGTAAGTTGCATAACAATATTTTACACGATGAATGTACAAACAAGATTTGAAGTGAATATTTGTACTTTTGTTATGATTTTTGTGATCCACCAAGCCGTAAGGTTCCGATTACCCATGTCTTGTAATTGTAAATGATATAAAGTAATAAATGACCATTGCCAGCTTCTCCTTTGTCTGAATTTTTTCATAGTAATTTCTAGAGTTGAGCTGGATACTCGGCAGTGACGTCGTTAGCCCTAATTTAGGGGTGCTTCGGCCCTAAATATCCCAAATATCCCAAAGCCCCCCCTATAATTTGGGGCAACATTTTACTTGCATACAAGTGCGAGTTAAACTGAAGTTCGCTTTCAAAATTATTATCGTTATGATTCCCATCATGCCTCATTAGCATGCGTCAAGCGTGACGTGGTAGGCGGCCGCATAAGCAGCTGGACCAACACAACAGTGTGGAGGCAGCAGCAGTAAACAGCATAGAACACACGGTGTACACACGGTCAGCGATTGCACGTTGATAGCAGCGATTGTTGCTTAATCTGAACATTTACCTATGGTAAGAGAAGGAAGGACGATATTGTAGCCTAGTCTATTTCAACCTTAATGTTGGAAGCTAAAGCAAACGTCGTCTAGAATGCTAACATCGTGAAAAATATTTTATTAGCTGTGTGATGATGCCCCATGGAGGCCTCATCCCCAAAGTATTATTGTAATTCTTTGTATTTGGATTGTAAGCAATTATGATGTGCTATGGGATCTCTTTTAATTATTTATAATATTAGGGTACTCGAACAGCACGGGTTTATAAACCTCTATAGTTTTTTTGTAGTAACCCGTTTTGGTTTACTGATGGCACCTCTGTGCTTGGTTCAGTCCAATTAAGGCTGCAGGCCCAGTGCCTATTTAAAGCTAGGCCGAAACCTCTGTCAGGAGGGCAGGGCTCCTTCCTCAACACTAAAGCCCTCAGTTACCACGCTACGACATCTGGTGGCAGCGGTTGGGTACCAGTCCAAAGAGTGAGGTTTGAGAGAGGCACAACATCGCTGAGATGGCACCAAAGAAAGCGCAACAGTCTGAAAACGCATTGCAACCCGAGCAACAAGACACATCAAGGTCACCTACAGACACAGGTACCTAAGAGCTCTACACTATGCTTCGCTCGCTAATGGCTAAGCAGCAACAACGCGAGGAACGCCTGGATCGAGAGGCACAGCGGCAGAAACTGAAGTGGAAGAATGTTCAACATCAGTTTTCCCAGCTACAGTCGGAAATGCAACAAATACAGCAATCACTACAGCTGAGAGGAGCAGCAACCGGTGAGCAAGCATCGATGACGTCTTCGGAGCAACGCCCAGCGCAGGAGCCGGTCCCGGCATTAGCAGAGGAGCTAAACACGAATTCGCCGAGTTCCACACCGCTTCCCCGCATGAATTCACCCCGGATGACACCGTGGCAACCCGACGATGACATCGAGCAATACATCACAACTTTTGAGCGCATCGCAACCGTCTGTCGTTGGCCCAAAGAGGACTGGATACTACACCTGTTGCCCCTCCTCTCCGGAAAAGCGAGAGCCGCCTATGTTGCCATGGATATGGACGCCGCGGAAGATTATGAGTTGGTCAAACAAGCAATCATGCGGAAATTCGACATTAACACAGAGACCTATCTGCTGCGGTTCCGAGAATGTAATATTCAGGAAGGAGAGAGCCCCAGTGAGCTTCAGATCCGGTTAAAAGAGCTACTGGATAAATGGTTGTCACCGTCACAACGCACGAAAGAGGAGATGTGTAATTTGCTGGTCATGGAGCAGTTTCTCAGCATGTTCAACCCAGAGACAAGAGTCTGGGTAGTCCAAAACAACCCGTCATCAGCCCGGCAAGCAGCGGATCTCGCAGAGGCATTTGTAGCGGCCAAACGATCAGCCTGGAGCATGCCGACGCATCACCGTCAGCCCCACAGTGTCGGTAAGTCTGCGGTTGATATGCGTGGTGGTCTAAAATATAATTCAGGGCCAAATTTCAGCGCTAACGTGAGGCCAATAGGGCGTAATTATAATCCGACGCATAATGCAGTCAGACCGTGAGCAGAGATAATATGTCACAACTGTGGCCATACGAAATATGACTGCACTATGTATAAAAGTTCACGAGGCAGCTACTGTGTGACCCCAGTAAATACAGATGATACTGCAAGCAAATGGGCTAAAGGCGACACAATGACAGAAGTTATGATCGGCAACAGAGTTTATAAGTCCTTATTAGATTCGGGTGCTTCACAAACATTGATCAGAGCAGACTGTTTAGATGGAGTGCTGGGTACTGTCCAAAATAAAGTGCGCATACGGTGCATACATGGCGATGAGAGGGAGTACCCGGAAGCCTGTGTTCCTATTACAAGTTGCAGGTCAAGACTATGTGCTCAATGTGTGCGTTTTGAATGATGCTCCGTATCACGTGATCCTAGGCCGAGATGATCCTGTGTTGCTGGACTTATTAAAGTTAGAGACTCCAGTGAATGAAGCTATGGCCATCACTCGTTCACAGCAAAAACAAACAGAGAGTGAAATATTGCAGTGGACTGATTTTCCTTTTAATAACGTTGAGAAAGTGGCAAAAACACGAAACCAAAAGCGTCAATGTAAAGTTAAAGGCACAGTCTTAGCTGAAGAGATGCTAAAGCCAGAAATAGAATGTCTGATTCACATTCCTGTTGATTTGTCTAAACAGCAGAGGGAAGATGAGTCACTAAAAACTTTGTTTGAGAGGGCTGAACAATCCAAACCTGAGATTTTAAATCTGAGAGACCAGTTTTTCATTAGGGACGAGCGCTTGTATGTTAAAAATCAGGAAGGAGAGAGATTAGTGGTGCCGCAATCTTTTAGAGCTAAAGTAATGGGGATGGGCCACACAATACCTTGGTCTGGCCACATGGGGCAGCAAAAAACATTTGCCCGGATTTCAAGCCGCTTTTTCTGGCCTGGCATGTATTCTGACATAGTGAATTTTTGTAAATCGTGCAGTGAGTGTCAACGAGTGAGACCAGCCAAAAAGAGCGATAGAGCACCGCTTGCAAGTTTGCCAATTATAGACATCCCCTTCTCTACCTCTGGCCCTCTGGAAAGGTCAAAATCTGGCAACCGGTATATTCTAGTGGTGTCTGATTACGCTACACGGTACCCAGAGGTGTTTCCGTTTAGGTCTATTAAAACACGCCCCATTGTTAACGCCTTAATGCAGCTCTTTTCAAGGGTAGGAGTGCCAAGGGAGGTTATAACGGATCAAGGCCCTAATTTCACCTCACACACCATGCGCCAGGTGTTCAAAATGTTAGGCAAAAACACTAAAAAGACCACCCCATTCCATCCTCAGACGGACGGGTTAGTGGAAAGATTTAACCAAACTTTGAAGAACATGTTATGCAGTTTGTTTCCACTAATGGATGTGACTGGGATCACTGGCTCCCATATCTGATGTTCACTTACATAGAAGTCCCACAGACATCGACAGGCTACTCCCCATTTGAACTCTTGTATGGTCGTCAGGTCCGAGGTCCATTGGACATCTTGAAGGAGGCTTGGGAAGAAGATTCTGGTACAGAACAAACAGAGGTCCTTTCCTACGTTTTGCGGATGAGAGACAAGATGGAGGCACTGTCAGAGGAGGTACGTGAGAACATGACAGCGGCACAGCAAAAGCAAAAGAACTGGTATGACCGAGCAAGTAAAAACCGTTCGTTATCTGAAGGACAGCTGGCACTGGTGCTTTTGCCCTCAGCAGAGAGCAGCCTCTTAGCAAAGTGGCAAGGGCCCTATAAAGTGACCAAGAAACTGAGCAGTGTCAATTATGAGATTTTGATGCCAGACCGAAGGAGAAAGAGGCAAGTCTATCATATTAACCTTCTGAGACCCTGGGTGCAACGAAACACTACTGTGGAAGAGGCACTCTGGGCATGTGCAGTGGAATCAGAGGAGGAAGACGAAGCACTTTACTTTCCTGTGAGAGACCAACAATCCTTGCCTAAGATCTCTCACCTTTCAGACAGACGACAGGAGGAGTTCCGCAGCATCACACCTGATGGGTTATTCAACGACAAGCCGGGTAGAACAGACATACTACAACATCATATACATCTGGTAAAACCTGAACCAATACGACAGACATGCTGTCGAATACCAGCCCGATTAATCCCAGCTCTAAGAGAAGATGTCACAAATATGTTTGAGATGGGCATCATTGAGCCTTCCAAGAGCCCATGGTGTAGCCCTGTAGTATTGGTCCCCAAAAAAGATGGATCTCTTCGGTTTTGTGTGGACTATTCAAAGCTCAATGCAGTTTCTAACTTCGACCCTTATCCAATGCCCCAAGTAAACGAACTAGTAGAGCGACTGGGCAAGGCCAAGTATCTAACGACCTTAGACCTCTGTAAAGGATATTGGCAGGTTCCCTTATCAAAAGAATCAAAAGAACTTACTGCTTTTAGAGCGCCCTCTGGTTTATACCATTTTAACTTTCTGCCTTTTGGTTTACATGGAGCGGCAGCCACGTTTCAACGATTAGTGGATCAGGTGCTCAGAGGTTTAGACGGATTTACAGCGGCGTACATAGATGACATTGTGATTTTTAGTGAGTCCTGGGCTGAACATCTGGAACATTTGAGTGAAGTGTTTGGACGGATTCAAGCAGCAGGTCTCGTCGTGAATGCTAAAAAGTGCCAAATTGCCAAAGCTAAAGTCACTTATCTGGGGTACGTCCTAGGGGGAGGATCCATACGGCCACAAGTGGATAAAGTGGAGGCTATTCTGTCCAGCCCAGCACCAAACACAAAGAAGAGAGTCCGGTCATTCGTTGGTCTCGTCGGCTGGTACCGCAGATTCATCCCAAATTTTGCAACCCGAGCGGCTGTGTTGACTGACCTCACTAAAAAGAATTGCCCATCAAAGGTCAAATGGACTGAAGAGTGCGAGAAAGCTTTCCAGGATTTGAAGGCCAGTGTTTGCCAAGGTCCCGTTTTGCAGAGCCCGGATTTTACAGAGCCCTTCTGCGTACAGACCGACGCCTCTGAAAGCGGCTTAGGAGCCGTAATGTGCCAAGGAGAACCTAATGATCAGCACCCGGTGATCTATATAAGCAGAAAGCTCTTTCCACGAGAAAAAAACTATTCTGTGGTGGAGAAAGAGGCCTTAGCTGTGAAGTGGGCTCTTGATTCACTCCGGTATTACCTGATCGGGAAGGAGTTTGTTTTAGAGACAGATCACCGCGCCCTTCAGTGGATAGGGCGGATGCGCGACTACAATGCCCGAGTTACAAGATGGCATCTTTCCTTGCAACCCTTCAGATTTTCTATTTGTTACCGCAAGGGGGAGAGTAATGTTCTTGCTGATTATTTATCTCGCAACGCCGAGTCTGTTGCTTAAGAGAGGTGGGGGGATGTGTGATGATGCCCCATGGAGGCCTCATCTTCAAAGTATTATTGTAATTCTTTGTCTTTGGATTGTAAGCAATTATGATGTGCTATGGGATCTCTTTTAATTATTTATAATATTAGGGTACTCAAACAGCACGGGTTAATAAACCTCTATAGTTTTTTTGTAGTAACCCGTTTTGGTTTACTGATGGCACCCCTGTGCTTGGTTCAGTCCAATTAAGGCTGCAGGCCCAGTGCCTATTTAAAGCTAGGCCGAAACCTCTGTCAGGAGGGCATAGACTGGGGCCATGTAGACACTGCCAGAATGCTTTCAGCTCCTGGGTGAGAGCTGCACAAACATGGTGGACTGCTGTTAGTCTGCGATTAGTTAACAAGGGGTCTAACCCAAGAAAAGAGTATGCAGGTTCTGCTCTCAAGCAAATCTTTTATTTTTGTTTATTTAGGGCTCAGTATTTTGTTTGTAGATGTGTTTTGTTTATTTGTTGGTTTGTTTGTTTTTGTTTCGGGGGTATCAATAAACCACTGGTGTTTGGCAAAATCTCTGTGTGTCATCTCCTCCTTCCTCAACTCTAAAGCCCTCGGTTACCACGCTACGACAAGCTGTCTAATATCCTGTCGAATCTCTGAAGTACACATAATGTTAGTATCTATTCCCAATTACCGCGAGTGAAATTTAGTGTCATTAGTACTAGTTCCCAAAAAGTTCTCCCAAAGGGATTAATAAAGTAAATTCTATTCTATTCTATGTTCACCGCATGCAGTGTACGAGAAGCCCTCCAGGGGCTAAGCCCCCCCCTATCTGTCAACCCTAGTGACGTCCCAGATACTCGGCTTGGTAAAAGCGACTCGCATTTCTGCCTGTCGTAGTATTTTTTTTTACTTCACACTCTGAGTGTCTGACACTTTCTGTATTTCATAAATAAAAGAAGTAGTGGTATTACAAATTAATTAGTTACACACACACTCTCTCTCTCTCTCTGCCGTTCGTCTGAGTTATTTTTTTTTAAACCTGCTGGTTCGAAGTAGTGGTATAAAAAAAACTGTATTACAAATTAATTAGTTACATGCACACACACGCACCTCACCCGTGAAAACACACACTCCTCACACACAAGAACTCAAATATCCACTGTTGAGTGGATAAAAGTGAGAAAAATGAGTAAAAAACTTACAAACACTCAGAACTCGATCGCTCGTGCTATCGCTCACTAAACCACACTCGCGTACGTGCAGAGAGAGAGAGAGAGACTTACACTACGTACTGTCGCAGGAGAGGGACCACACAACAAGGTTTTAAACAGAAATATCCCCAGAGGGTGGATTTATTGAACAGTTGATACGTGGTGCTCGTGTGCAGTGCAGTCTTCAAGTGCTCGGTGCTCGTGTCCTCTTTCTTCTTTGTGCTCTTCCCAATGCCAGTAGTGCTTACGTGCTCTGTATCCAGGAGAATCGGGGCTGTGGGGGACGGTGCCATCTTCTGGTTGTCATGGGCTGTCTGGAGGTAGAGAGAGAGAGAGAGAGAGGAGTTAACTGCTGCAGTCTTCGGAGATCAAGCTCACACTGGCTTCCTCTGCTCTCTCTCTGCTGCTCCCGATCCTCCTGTGATGACGGGCGCCAGGTGTTCCCATTTTATGCAAGGACCGCGCTGATTGGAATGGACTCCCGTCACACCCAAGCGTTGTTCTGGCGGGTCCTGAAATGCATCACAGAAAGACTGGGTATCAAGGGTGGGTGGGGACAAACCTGCGTAGCCGGCCCAGATCTGTGATAGGCCATCAGCGTTGGCGTTGTCGGTCCCGGCCCGATGACGGACTTCAAAGTGGAAGTTCTGGAGCGCGAGGAACCAGCGGGTCACCCGAGCGTTGGTGTCTTTTGCTCTTGCCATCCATTGTAGTGGGGCATGGTCCGTCAGGAGGGTGAACCGCCGGCCCAGGAGATAATATTTCAGCTCCAGGACTGCCCACTTGACGGCCAGGGCCTCCTTCTTGACGGCCGCAAACCGGGTCTCGGCCGGGTTCAGCTTCCTGCTCATAAAGATCACAGGGTGTTCCTCACCTTCCTGCACTTGGGACAGGACGGCTCCCAACCCTGTGTCGGAGGCGTCAGTCTGTAGCAGGAAGGGGCCGTTAAAGTCAGGTGCTCGGAGCCGTCGTGAGCACCTGCTTTATGCTCCGGAATGTCCCCTCCAGTTCCGGAGTCCACACAATCTTCTCCGGCTGCCCCTTCCTGGTCAGGTTTGTCAGGGGGCGGCTATAGAGGAGAAGTTGTGGATAAAACATGGATAATACCCCGCCAACCCCAGGAAGGCTCGTACCTGGGTCTTTGTAGTGGGGGGAGGTGCCTCTTGGATGGCCTTGACCTTCTTATCCTGGGGGCGGATCACGCCGCGCCCCACACGGAATCCCAGGTACGACGCATCGGCTTGGGCAAGGTGACATTTGCGGGGGTTGACGGTTAGCCCGGCTTCCCGGAGCTCCGTGAGCACCCTCCGCAGACGGTCCAGGTGGTCGTCCCACGCCTCCGAGTGGATGACCACATCATCCAGGTAGGCGGCAGCTTAGGTCTAGTCTGGGCGGAGCAAGATGTCCATCATTAGTTGGAACATGGGCGGGGCTCCGTGAAGGCCGAAAGGGAGACGACGATACTGCCACCTGCCAGTAGCCCTTCGTGAGGTCGAGGGTCGAAATGTATCTCGCCTGTCCTAGGCGATCCAGGAGCTCATCCACTCGGGGCATGGGGTAGCTGTCGAATTCCGAGACCTCGTTCAGCCGTCGGAAATCATTACAGAAGCGGAGGGTGCTGTCGGGTTTGGGAACCATCACAATGGGGCTGGACCACGGGCTCCGGGATGGCTCTATTATCCCCAACTTCAGCATATGTTGGACCTCCTCCTCTATAGCCTGCCGACGGGCTTCCGGTACTCTGTAGCGCCGCTGCTGGACGATAACTCCTGGTTGGGTCCTGATGTGGTGCTCGACAACGTTGGTCTGCCCTGGCTGATCGGAGAACACATCCTGGAACTGACTGACCAGGTGCTGCAGCTCCTTCTTCTGGGCAGCCGAGAGGTCTTCGCTGGAGTCCACTACCACCTGGGAACAGGAGGCGAGTGCGGCCAGCTGATCTCTGGTCCCCACCCACTTTTTCAGGAGGTTAATGTGGTACAGTTTCTCCGGCTGTCTTCTCCCGGGCTGTCGCACTTTTTTTTTTTTTTTTTCACCTTGTCCTGTCCTGCTCAAAAGCCATCACATGGGGGAGTACATGCCTTGCT
>SRMA01027216.1:0-36299 GCA_007224835.1 Danionella cerebrum | reverse complement strand
TGGATCCTAAAAGGTACATCAATGTTCAGGTCTGTGTCAGGATGGCCGAGCGGACTAAGGCGCTGTGTTCAGGTCGCAGTCTCCAATGGAGGCGTGGGTTCAAATCCCACTTGTGACAATGACACAGACTGGATAATGGATGAAAGCTTTATTTTTAAAACTGGACAAAGAGGCACAGAAATCTATTAGAGGCCTTAATCACTTTTCTTCAGGGCATTGTACCTCTGATTTTTTTCTACAAGCTACTTCATTGAAAAGAAGAGTTTTCAGAGTAAGGTACACCTTCATCCATGTCTTTTAGGGCTTCGCACCTTTACTTGATTCATAGAAGGTACGTTTCTGGATTGAAGAGTTTCAGGATGGGTGAGCCAATCTATGTCTTTCAGGGCTTTGCAACTTTACTTGATTTCTAGAAGGTACGTCATTGGATTGAAGAATTTTAGGATAAAACTCTTAAAACTTACTCAATAATTGTCAGGGCTAGGTGCCTTTATTTGGTTCCTAAAAGGTACCTCAAAAATCAGTAGTGTGTCCGGATGGCTGAGTGGTCCAAGGCGCTGCATTCAGATCATAGTGTCTTATGGACAAAGTACTGGTTGGAATACCATTTCTGACAATGGCGTATTGTAGAAATTGGATGAAACCACTATTTGAAATAAATGGATACACTGGACCAAGAGGCAACAAAAACCAATTTAAAGCCTTAATCGCTTTTCGGCGGGGCATTGTGCCTCCAATTGGTTCCTACCAGCTACTTTATAGAGCAGAAGAGTTGAAAGAGCTAGGTACACCTTAGTCCATGTCTTCCAGGGCTTTGCACCTTTACTTGATACCTAAAAGGCGCGTCTTTGGATTGAAGAGTTTTAGGACGGGTGAGCTGTCCAAGGCACTCCGTTCAGGTCACAGTCTCTTCTGGATGGCTGGGTTAAAATTTCACGTTTATCATTAGTACTTCAAAGGAAATTTACACAAGCAGAAGACAAAAATAAACATTATTATGAAAGCCTTTTAAATGAAGTTATTTTAATCTCTGTGTGCAGAAGGTCATCCCCAAAAAGGTACAGAAGCAGTTTGAGTTTTACGTGAAAGCACAGAAAAAAAGCATCAAATTGCCTCGTGTGAGGTTTGAACTCACGACCTTCAGATTATGAGACTGACACGCTGCCAACTGCGCCAACGAGGCACAGACATTGCACTTAGAACCTAATCAATATTTGGTAGTGTTTGGTGCATTATTTTGGATCCTAAAAGGTACATCAATCTCCAGGGCTGTGGCAGGATGGCCGAGCGGTCTAAGGTGCTGCGTTCAGGTCGCTGTCTCCAATGGAGGCGTGGGTTCAAATCCCATTTCTGACAATGACACAGAGTGGATAATGGATGAAAGCTTTATTTTTAAAACTGGACAAAGAGGCACAGAAATCTATTAGAGGCCTTAATCACTTTTCTTCAGGGCATTGTACCTCTGATTTTTTCCTACAAGCTACTTCATTGAACAGAAGAGTTTTCAAAGTAAGGAACACCTTCATCCATGTCTTTTAGGGCTTCGCACCTTTACTTGATTCATAGAAGTTACGTTTCTGGATAGAAGAGTTTCAGGATGGGTGAGCCAATCTATGTCTTTCAGGGCTTTGCAACTTTACTTGATTTCTAGACGGTACGTCATTGGATTGAAGAGTTTTAGGATAAAACTCTTAAAACTTACTCAATTATTTTCAGGGCTAGGTGCCTTTATTTGGTTCCTTAAAGGTACCTCAAAAATCAGTAGTGTGTACGGATGACTGAGCGGTCCAAGGCACTGCATTCAGATCATAGTGTCTTATGGACAAAGTATTGGTTGGAATACCATTTCTGACAATGGCGTATTGTAGAAATTGGATGAAACCACTATTTGAAATAAATGGATACACTGGACCAAAATCTAGCCACAGGGGTTTCAAGCCAGTGACTTTTGTGCCGTTCCCAAGCCCGGATAAATAGAGAGGGTTGCGTCAGGAAGGGCATCCGGCGTAAAAAATGCCAAAAACCAAATATGCGAGTCACCAAATCGATTTCCATACCGGATCGGTCGAGGCCCGGGTTAACAACGACCGCCTCCGGTGCTGTTGACTTACAGGGTGCCGCTGGAAATTGGACTACTTTTTGTCGAAGAAGGAGAGAAGGGAGAAGGATTCGTCGACAGAAAGAGAAGAGGAAAGGCAGGAGTATAGATCTGAGAATAGGGACTCTTAACATTGGTACAATGACAGGGAAGGGTAGGGAGCTGGCGGACATGATGGAGAGAAGGAAGGTAGATATTCTGTGCGTGCAGGAGACCAGGTGGAAGGGTAGCAAAGCGCATAGTATTGGAGGGGGATACAAACTGTTTTACTATGGTGTGGATAGGAAGAGAAATGGGGTAGGAGTGATCCTGAAGGAGGAGTTTGTGAGGAATGTTTTAGAGGTGAAAAGAGTGTCAGACAGGGTGATCAGTTTGAAGTTAGAAATTGAAGGAAATTGAAAAATGACTGGGATGGACTTCCTGTGACGTACGAAGCGGAATAGGTGCAGAGTTTCATGGCGGCACGTTAAAAAATTCTAACAAATAGATTAACACAGTTTTCCGCCCCCAAAATTTGCACGAGGTTGCGTAAATATTTAATTTAAACAACTTGTAAAATTTAAAACACTTACCGCGCCACTCTGGATAACTTGGAGGAATACATCGACGATTGTTTTGATCAATACGCGATGGGCAGATCAAAGAAGAAAGCTAGCCCGGCAGCTTCTGCTACAAACACGACGCCATCAAGCAAGCGACAGCGTCCCTCGGATTCATCTGGAGACTCCCAACCTGACGGAGGACTGAGGGAAATCCTGGAGTCAATTGAGCTGCGTCTGGCTAGCTTTGACGCCCGTTTGGCCTTAGTCGAAGTTCTGCACCGGGAGTTCACAGCGATCCGCGAATCGCTTGAATTCAGTCAGCGAACGAAGCCCTGAAGACACACGTGAATACTCTCTCAGAAGACGTAGCCCGTCTAAACGGGGAGAATAAACGCATTAAAGAGACCATGCTGGACCTACAAGCGCGCAGCATGCGCGACAATCTCGTCTTCACGGGGATCGCGGAGAAACCGGAGGAGAACGTGGAAGAAACAATTCATCAGTTCATAAAAGACAAGCTGAAGATAAAAGAAGAAGTTGTTGGACGTATCAAAATTCACTGCGCTCATCGCCTGGGGGGAAAAAGAGCGGATGATCAGCGACCACGACCCATCGTGGTAAAGTTTGCTGATTTCAAGCAGAAAGTGCTTTTAAAGTCACACGGTCGTGAATTAAAAGGCACGAACTTCAGCGTCAACGACCAGTACCCCCGGGAGATCCTGGACAGGAGAAAGCGTCTCTTTCCATTGAGAAGAAGGTTCCTGGACCAGAGATGTAAAGCTGTGATAAGCGTGGACCGTTTATACGTCAACAACCAGCTATACCGCGACAAAGAAGCTACCCCGTGGCTCTACTAATTTCAGGTGGTCAGATTTATTAATAATAATGTCATTTTCACCTCTGTATCAACACGACAATGCACCGTCTCACAGGTAAGAGCTGTTTATGTCCTTACTATTAATAATGAGTATGCAGGATGTTCGTCACTCCTTTTGTGCTTTTGTTCTCTCCTTCACTCTTTTCTTCATTTTTGGCACTCTCAAAAACCCTTTCCCTTCCATCACACACTTCCTTACACTTATTTCGTTTTTTCTCTGCCTGATAAATACACAATTTATTAATCTATACTATCCTCGAGCACTGATAAACAGATACTCCATAACTCACCTAGTTACTAATATAGACTCACTTCATGAAAAGCAGCTAACAAACACGCATGTATTTCGGTTCATGCCAGCACTAGCCCTGTGTACTTGCATGAATGCCCAGATTAACATGTACACAAGCTCTGCTAACACAAACCAGCCAATCAACTAACTATGACATCACTGAGGTTTGTCACTTGGAATGTGCGTGGCATTAATAAGGAAGATAAGAGAATTAAAGTTTTAAACCATTTACATAAGTTAAAGGCAGACATAGTATTACTACAGGAAACTCACTTCCCCAATTCGATAGATAACACAGTGTATTCACCACTGTTTCCCTACGCGTACTCAGCCTGTTACAATTCCAAGCAAAGAGGGGTCGCCATAATCATAAGTAAAAATATAACCTTTATTCATAATAATACTATTGCAGATCCTGAAGGGAGATTTATTATAGTTAACATAACCATATCAAACATAGAATACTGCATCGCTAGTATTTATGGACCCAATGTTGATGACCCCTCTTTCTTTCACAACCTTTTCACAGCTCTATCTACGCACTCGGATTCCAAGCTCATAATAGGTGGGGATTTTAACCTGGTACTTAACCCAGAACTGGACAGGCTGAGTACAGCTGCTAATTGTAAAGACTCTCAATCAGCAAGAATTCTCAAACAATATATGATTGACTTTGGTCTTTGTGATGCCTGGAGATCTTTTTATCCAACTTTAAGGGAGTACACATATTTCTCATCGGTTCATCACTCACAGTCACGTCTAGATTACTTCTTAGTAAATAACTCAGTTCTGTCAGATATTACTCTTACGAGCATTCATTCTATATTAATTAGCGATCATGCACCAGTCTCTTTCTCAATAACCACAAATGTTTCACAACCTAGGAGAAACTGGAGACTTAACACATCATTGCTTAAAGACCAGGAATTTATAAATTATTTTAAAAAAGAATGGGAAACCTTTATGGAAATTAATGACACCCCAGGAATTTCAGCGTGTGTTTTATGGGAGACTGCAAAAGTAGTAATGCGAGGTAAAATAATTTCATTCTCATCATTTAAGAAAAAACAAGAAACTAGGAAAGAGCAAGAATTAGAATTAAAAATTAAATCCCTCGAAACTGCTTATACAGACAACCCCCAAGAAAACATCCTGAAAGATTTAAGGCAAACTAAATTAGAACTGAATATCCTAATCAATAAAAAAACTCAATTTCAAATCGAAAGACTACGGCTGGATAACCTCAAACATGCTAACAGGTGTGGCAAGTTTTTAGCAGGTCTACTAAAAAATAACAAGGAAAAACAAACTATCTCATCAGTAATTAACAAAAATGGACAACTTGTTCACGACCCCCAAGACATTAATAATACTTTCAGGGAATTTTATAAAAATTTATATACATCTCAAATTAACCCATCGCCAACTGAAATTGAATTATTCTTAAAGAATCTGGAATTACCAAAACTATCAAACGAACAGATAGGAAATTTAGAATCACCAATATCTTCTACAGAACTCCACGAGGCTCTACAACAAATGCCAAATAAAAAAGCACCAGGGCCAGATGGTTATCCAGCAGAGTTCTACAGAGAGTTTTGGCAAGTGCTGGAACCTACCTTTAGCAGAATGGTAGTTGAAATTAAGTCTGAAGGAAAAATACCATCAAACATGAACTCAGCTTTCATAAGTTTACTCCTAAAACCAGGGAAGGACCCCACACTGCCATCAAGCTATAGACCAATTTCTCTTATAAATGTAGACTTAAAAATAATTTGCAAAGCTATCGCTAAAAAGCTGGAAAAAATTACCCCTCATATTATTCATGCAGACCAAACAGGTTTTATCAAGGGTAGACACTCAACAAATAACATGTACAGACTAATTAACCTGATTGATCTAGCGAACCACACGAGTCTAGAATCTGCCATTATCTCTCTAGATGCAGAAAAAGCTTTTGATAGAGTTAACTGGAAATTTCTAATGGCAACACTTCGTAAATTTGGATTCGGTAACTCTTTTATAGAATGGATCCAAATTCTATATAGCTCTGCGAATGCGTCAGTTAGAACAAATGAACAAACTTCATCTAGATTTAACCTTCAAAGAGGAACCAGACAAGGCTGCCCACTCTCTCCCTCACTATTTGCTATTTTCATTGAACCACTGGCGCAAGCAATTAGGCAAAACATTAAAATTACTGGAATAAGTACAAAAAATATACATCACAAAATAAGTCTTTATGCAGATGATGTGTTATTATTTCTCCTTCATCCACATCTCTCTCTTCCAGCAGCTATTAATGTTATTGAATCATTTTCAGCTGTCTCTGAATACTCTGTAAACTGGGGGAAATCAACAGTTATGCCACTCAACACGGTTCTTCAGAACCCTTCTCCACCACTTTTAATTCGGGGAATATTAAATATCTGGGCATTGAATTCTCACCGAGGCTGTCGGATCTGGTACAACTAAATTACTCACCACTACTTAAAAGAATAGAGGATGACCTCAAAAGATGGCAACACTTACCAATTTCACTTATGGGAAGGGTTGCCAGCATTAAAATGATGGTCATGCCCAGAATTAATTATCTGTTATCAATGATTCCTAACCAGCCGTCCCGGGATTGGTTCAAATCATTGGACTCTCATTTCTCCAGATTTCTATGGAAAGGCAAACCTCCACGCATTAGCTTGCACAAGCTTAGGAAATCCAAAGACTGCGGTGGCCTGGAGCTCCCAAACGTATACCATTATTTCCTATGCCATAGAGTGCTGCACTTGTACCAATGGATTAATTCTAATTCGACTGAACTCACCTGGCTCGACATTGAACAGACATTTTGCAAAGAAATTAAGATAGCAGATTTACCGTTTATAAGCTCTAAGATTAAACATCACAACTGCTTTCAGAATATCAGCATACGTACTTCACTGACAGCCTGGTGGGAATTTCTTAAGATAACGGGCTCACTGCTTGCTCCTTGCCAGCACACACCAATTTGGAACAACCCAGACTTCTTACTAAACAAAGGGCAGTATATTTTCCAAATTGGCAAAATAATGGAATAACACATTTTAGACATATAATTGTCAACAACAAAATAATGTCATTTGAAGATTTGGTTCTTAAATACGGATTACCAACTAACAAATTTTTAGAATATCAACAGCTCAAATCTATCATTCTTTCAACATGCAAAAAGCACATGACTCTGCAGCTACCCACAGTACTTGAACAATTTATTGGGTTGACAACCCCGAGGTTAATATCCAAAATCTATAAATTACTGTTAAAAACAGACAACATTGTATGTCTCCCCACCACTAAATGGAACGAAGAGTTATCTGTAAATGGAAATCAACACGTTTAAAGCATCTACAAACCCAAATTTGCAACTAATACAGTATAAAATACTTCACCGAACTCACTACACAGGTCAAAGATTGTTCCAGATGGGTCTCTCAGACACTAACATTTGCCAACACTGCACTAACAATACAGTTGACCACTATCTACATGCTCTTTGGTCCTGTACACCAGTGCAAAAATTCTGGCAAGAAGTCTGCTGTCAGCTAACATCATGGGTTAACCACCTCATTTCACCAACTCCAGCACTGTGCTTATTGGGTGACCTAGACAGTACACGGTTAGAACTCGAGGGCGGTGTGTGGGGGCCTCTGGGGTCCGTGCTCGCGGGTGCCGCTGCCTTTGCAGCCGCCTGGTGGTGGGCCTGTCCGCGCCCGTGCTGCGGCCGGGGCCCGCCGGGTGGGGGTTGGGGGTGTGGTGGTGGGTGGTGGCTCGGGGACCGGTTGGGGGCTGTGGGGGTTGGCCGCGCTGGGTGTGGCGGGGTCTCCTACTCAGGTACTGCTGACTCTGTGCGCACGCGACCAGCAGCTCTTGGACGTGTATGGGTGTGTGTGTGCGTGTGTGTGTGTGTGTGTGTGTGTGTGTGTGTGTGAGTGTGCATGTAGAGGGGGGTGTGTTTGGGTGAATGCGTGTGTAGGTGGGCATAGGGGTGGGTGGATGAGTGTGAACGAATGAGTATGGATGGGATCCGAAGGGGGGCAGCTGCCGCCTGGTTTCCCGCGTCCCCCCCTTGGTGACTCTACCGTGTCCCCCGGGGCGGGGGCGTGCACCCCTGGGTGGGGGGCGGTCGGCTCGTCGGCGTGGTGCCCGCATCGGCTCCTGGTACATTTCCTCCACCCCCACACATAGGACCCCGGGGGTCTCAGTCTCTGTGGGGGATTGGGGGGGGTCGGCCTATCACGGATCAGCCCCCCCCGGCATACTCCAGGCCAGGGGACCCCCAGTTTTAATTCAGTTAGACACTCAACATCTCCAGGGCACTGGAGAGGGGCCTGCCTCCTGAAGCGGTCAGAGGACCAATAACATCTGGCACTGACCCGCTTCGGGAGCCGGTCTCCCTCCCGGTGCCCCAAATATCACTTGCAAGGACACACTACATTTAGGATTGGAGGGCTAGTCTCTCCGTCCACATCTGATGGGTGGGGCTGCAGATTTGTGGCCCCCCCAAAATTCTAGGGCGGAGATGACGGCCCTCTTATTTTACATACATATTAGACACGCAGGGAATGGGGGGTGGTGCCTGGACGCCAGCTGTCAACCAACGGTGACGCTCCAGGACATCACTCCCCAGTTTTAATGCAACTTATCTCTTCAACATATACACAAACACATACACTACACTCCAACTGGGGGCAGATGATGGGCAGTGGGTGGGCGGCCGTCTCTGTCTCCCGTCCGGGGTGGGTATATGCCCTCCGTCAGGGCGGGCTCGTGGGATCCCCGGGTGGGCGCGGGTCCACTGGACGGTGACTGACCGCCCTTCGAGTATGAATGGGCGTATGGATGGAATGATTGATGAATGGATGGATGACTGGGGGAGGGGGGAGGGGTCTGAGGCTGCTGGTCGTGGTGGGTGCGGGGTCGGGTTGTGGCTGGGGGGGTGGCTCCGCTGCGCCTGGTGCGGTCTCCCTCTCTGCCCTCTTCTGGTCTCCTGGTCTCCTCCCCCTCCTCGCCCCCCCCGCCTCCCTGGTGGGGCCGCGGCCGGGCCCGGGTCCGGGGGCATTGCCGCCGGGGGCTGTGCGGGTGGTGGTGGTCGCGGGTGGGGTCTGCTGGGGCCTCCCTGTGCTGTCGGGGGGGCCGGCCTGGCCGCTGTCGGGTGGGCTGCCCCCCCGCTGTGGCGGGCGCGTCCCTGCTCTCTCGCATCCGGGCGCGGGGCGTTTCTCTCTGGGGGTGCTGGCGGTTCTCGGTGGGGTGGGGTGGGATGCTCTGGCTCGGGAGCCCGGGGCCCCGGTCATGTCGGCCCACGGGGGGTGGAACGATCCACCGGGTTACTTCGGTCTGATTGCAGAGCCGGTTCTGTGTCGGACCTCGCAGCGCACTCGGACATAGGGGAGTGAGGGTGATTCGTGGGAAGTTGGTCGGCCACTGGTGGGTTGGGTCTGCTGTCCCTGGGCACCGTGTGCTGCAATTGTTTGTTTGTTAGATATGTGTGGTTCGCCCAACTCACTGTTTGTGATCTTTGGTAAGTTATGTATTTTTCCTCCCATGTAGCTGAGTTGCTTTTTAAAGCATATAACATTATTATCACCTCACTTAAAAGATTGTCTGTGTATGTATGAATATTTAAACATGTGTGTATGTGTGCCTGGATATACAAACTGCAATAACTGTTTTACATGAACAATAACAAACGGACATGGACAAAATGAACTGTAACTAGGACTTATGCGTCATGTTCAGGTAGGTATTTATTTATTTTATTTTTTATTCATTTGCAATTCTTTTTTCTTCACTTCTAAATTATTATTATTATTATTATTATTATTATTATTATTTTCCTCTCTTCGTCTTTTCCTCTTCCTTTCTTTCATTTTCACTTGTGTACCTTCACCCTTCCCCAATCCTTTGTCCACTCCCCCTTTTGGTTCGGCACTGTCTTGTCCTGACACAACTATTATAAACGTACTCGCGGGAACCACAACTAATAAATATTTAATAAATACATTCAAATTTCCAATCCAGAGGAGAAAACACCACACCAGGTGTTTTACTCCTCTGGAGAAAGCAAAACTGTCCAACTCAGCAAGGCATGTACTCCCCCATGTGATGGCTTTTGAGCAGGACAGGACAAGGGAAGAAAAAAAAAAAAGGTAACAATGCTGTATACAGATACAGATTTGATTTATGCATAAAATGTCTGTAAAATGCTGCAGGCAGTTTTTTTTTTCATGGAATGTTGTTAAGTTTACTGAGAAAATTTTAAAGATAACTGATATTGATATATGGATATTCTTCAGATACATGTCTGGAGTAGCAGTTTTGATTTATTTTCAGGTTTGGGCAATGTGTCTGAGGTCAATTTTCTTGTTTGACATGAGTGATAGCTAATGACAATTAACTATACTGTTGAATTTTAAGAATGTAGAACGCAACAAATTATTTAGGAAATGCTTGACCCTATGAATTTGAAACTTATTCTATTTTTGGGTGTATACCAGCAGTTATTTTCAAAAGCTTTTAACGTATTTGTCCTCTACAGGAAACAAGTATGGAGAGTAATTCAACTTTATCAATACCAGAAAGATCTGATTCTTTAGATGAGGATCCAGCTGTACCACCTCTTACCAGGACTGATAGTGTACTTGTGAGTTAGCATCATCAAAGACACTTATGTTTTTCTTTTTAAATGTTAAACTAACTTTTTTTAAGCTTAATGACTTTTTAATTATGCATCCCATATCAGCTTTTAAAAAGTTATTGTTTTAGAAATATGCTGACGCTTGTACAAAGTTTGGCCACACTTTGATAACATTTTTATTATATATTTTCATGTTTTCAAACTTATGTTTTCTGTTTTTACGTTGTGGATCATAAGCTGTTTGTGTTTTTCTTCAGCTATCCACCAAGTACCTTTACCAGCTTTCAAATATGTCCAATAAATCTGAATCCTCGATCAGCGGCAGTGATGAGGACTACAACCCAACAGAGGACCTTGTAGAAGAAACCACTTCAGATGGATTTAGTGGTGTGTCAGACCATGTCCCACTGAAAAAAAAGAAACTAAAGAGGACTTGCAAAAGAAAGGTACGACCAAGTACTTCAAATAATGATACCACTACAGGAAGTGAAAGCAATGATAAATGAAATATGAAAACATGAAAATGTTTCAGTAATGAAGCTACAGAAAAAGAAAGATGGTGGAAGAGTTTATAGTAAAAAGCTTTCCTGGCTGTATTATCATGTGCAGTGCCATAAGATGGCCCGGCACTTGGTGCGCAAACACAACACCGAACTTGACGTAGCCAAGTTTTCCTTTAAAGTCAAAGGAAAGGAAGTTGCATTTTGACGTAATCAGGAACAAAGGAGATTGAACTCACAATAATGAGGTCCTAGAACATGGTAGTGGGACACTTATCCCAAGTCAGCAGTCTTTAAAATCTGTGGAAGCAAGTGACTACATGCACTGCATTACAGTTTTTCTCAATTGCTAAAACACTATAACCAGTGTTTTGAACTAAAATTCCAAAACTATAACGCCATTTTTGAAAAAGCACACTCATTTGCCTAAACTATAAACACAATTCCCTGCTTTGACACATGAGTTATATTTGGTGAACTGTTACTGCAAAACTCTACACACAAATCCCTACATTTCTCAGTGCTTACACCATGTGGTCATTTAGAAAGCACTAGCAAAATCCCACTAGTGTTTGGGATAACGTCAGCTTCCATCATGCTGTTCTGGTTCGTGGCTGGTTTACCAATAACATAAGGTTTTCTAACATCTTTCTGCCTGCATACTCTCCCTTTCTAAACCCGATAGAGGAGTTTTTTTCGGCATGGCGGTGGAAAGTGTATGACAGAGAGCCTTATTTCCGTGTTCACCTCCTCCAGGCCATGGAAGAAGCCTGCCTAGATATAACAGTAGATGCATGCCAGGGGTGGATCAGGCATGCAAGAGGATTTTACCCCCGCTGCCTGGCTATGGCCTGTGATGTGGATGAGATTTTCTGGCCTGACCCAGACCACAGACAGGATACTGAGGTGGAATAATTTTTGTGTGTGTGTTGTACTGTATAGTACATGAATAAAAATTTGCCAGTGTACATTGGTTTCGTCTTTTTTGTTCATCATGTGAAATTGTTTTTGAGGGGAAGAACCACAAGCAACATAACTTTTGGAAATATTGTTTTTAATTTATTGCACCAGTGTGTAAAGGTACGTTCACATCGAACGCGGTTCGCGCGGGAAAAAAAGCGCTACTCGCCAGTGAATGCACGCGTGTTTACTTTCCGTTTGATCGGCAGAGCCACTGAATGCACGCATGACATTCAGGTGTCGATGGGAATGCGTGAATCTGTGGGAGGAGCTACAGGTTCAGCGGTGGTTTGGAAAATGGCGGACGGGATTGTTAAGTTAATCTGCATCACTAAGCTTTGAAATGCTCCAAAACATCAAAAACGTGTTCGGGGCTGTGACTAGGAGCTTAGAATCCTACAAAGAGGCACCCTGCTCGGTTTGGTTCACCAACATTTCCACAGGAGCTTCAGTTTGAACCCCAGTCGCGTTCAGCGGGAGCTTCGACTGATCCAACCCCAGCTCCTGACCTGTTGCACGGGCAGCTCCAGCAGGAAACCCGCGCGTCTGTCTCTGGTCAGTATTCATGATAAATTCTGTGTAAATAATGACCAAGAACCTCCTAACCTAACGAACGGACGGGACATTAATAAAAAGATAAATAACTTTCGTTTTTAACAATTAAAGCAACATGTTAAAAATGCTGTAATCATATAATGTAATTACTGTATTTGTTTAATATTAAAAAAAAATAGATTTATACAGTACAATATTGTATTTCTAAGTAATCTCAAATGAACTATAGATTAACTTGGTTCTAGTGAAGCGATAAACTGTATTTAACAGTGGTTTACTTTACTTTTTATTACACTATACTCATCTATTAAAGTAAAATGTAACTTATAGTTGTACTTGTGGTGAATATATATTCCACAGCAACATCAGAATTACCAAAAAATGTTAACCTTAAAATACTTCACTGTAGTACAGTTAAAACACTGCTGTTACGTGTAAATGTCAGGGGTTTTTTTATTGCTAGAGTTTGAATAATAAAACTTGTTAAACAGTGGATTGAATGTAATACTGATGGTGAAACAAGTAAATCAGAGCAAATGCTAAATACAGGTAAAGTTAGAAGGTTTAAACAGTAATGATGATGTTGAAGACACCAGTGTAGTACAAACACATTTGCCGTCATGGATCTGCAATCAGTTCTGCAACTAAAGTTCTGTTCTGTCTTCTCTCCTTCTTTCAGATTGACGGTGGAGACTCCAACCTGGTCATCATCAGCATCTTCATTGCTGGTATTTCCTGAGATTCCAAGATCGTCTCGGATGCTGGGACTGCAGTCTGGAACTGTTTGGTAGAGCAGTTTATGGCTGGACTCTTCACTGATGAATGGAGGTCCATTGCTGAAGGTTGTTTGGTGGAGGAGTTAATGGCTGTGCTCCTCACTGATGAATGGAGGTCATTTGCTGAAGGTTGTGAGGAGAAGAAGAGTCTTTTTGGAGGTCCTGCTCTGCTTGGAAGCACTGGACGAATATGTTAAAGGGTTTCTCTAGAGCCCAGCTGATGGTTTCATTAAAGCCTTGTTTCGAACTCTCGTGATTTCCATGATTCATGAAATGTTCTTGTTTTCAAAGAATAAATGGAGTCAACCTCCAAATAAAACCCATGTCTCAAAGCTTCTTTCTCATTACACAACACCAGTCCGATCACACATAGCAAAGCTTTATTGTAGGTGTATTTACAGTACAATATCATTAAAATAAATTAAAATAATGGAATAAACATTCCGTTTGTAGCAATGAAATTACATTTTATTTACCTTAAATATATGAAAGCACTTTTTTGATAGTACAGATAGTACTCCCAAAGTAAACATTTAATTACACTCATAAAAATGTTATTATCTATTTTATTACTTTTTAAAAGATCATATTTTATAAGATCCCAATATTTTCTGGCATAAATAATATCTTGCCTTAAAATGGAGGGCTGAAATAAAATAATGAACATGATTAAACCTAGTTTTGATAATTATGAATATATATATATATATATATATATATATATATATAATTTCTTCCAAGCAAGGTGCTTTTATATATTCTTTTATTATTAAATACATGTATTAATAAATAAAATTTATTCTTTTAAATTATTATTTATAATAAACTATTATTTATAACTTTAATATCATGAAGATGATCAGAGAGCTCTGGCAGTTCACGTAAAGTTTTAATGACAGTCCATCACTGTTTTAATTCCAGACGGTCTCCGAGCTGCACACGTCACAGCTACAGCAAGCTCCTGATTGGCCAGCGCGGCGCGGAAAATCCGCCGAAGTAAAATTTTTTGAACTCGAGCGATACGCGCGCGGTTCACCTGTCTACGGCCGGTCCGCCTCCTGCGCGCGGCTCACAACACGCGTATCACCCATTCATGTGGTTCAATATGCGCCTATCGCGGCAACCGCGCCGCTCAATTCGCGTTTACCGTGCCGCTGAAACCTCAGACGCGCGCAAACGCGTCTTTGCATTGACTTAACATGGAAACCATCCGCGCTTACCGCGCGAACCGCGTTCGATGTGAACGTACCTTAAGGCTATGTTGTAGTGTGAGTGTTTTTGAGGCCTTTTGTGTGATGTCTGAATGCAAATTTTGATTTTTCAGCAAGAGTGAATGGTTTTGAGTGTACAGCTTCATTTTGACCTGAAAATAGGATGTTTGGGAAATTGGGTGAGACATTATGGATTTGTGTTTACTGTTTTGAGAATACGAGGCATAGTTTCAAGAAATGTGTTTAAGCAATCGAGAAAAACTGTAACTGCCAATCATTGCTCAAAAGAAAGTCTTTGTGGAGGCACATGTCCAGATGTATACTTTCGCAAAAGTGCCGTGTACAAAAACCGGGCAAAAGCCGTATCCAGTCAATCTGTGCCTTTGCCCAGCCTGTCCCAGGTGGTGTCAGCAGAAAGGTTTGTGAGCTGGTAAATGCCATGCACCAAGATCAAGTCAAAAAACATTGTGAAAGAGGAAAGATGCATTTTGAGGCTTGGAGAACATTTGAACACTAAGCACGGACATGACACTTCCAAACATGAGTACATCAGACAAAAAATGAGAGAAATTGGGAGTCTAATTCAGCATTCGCGGAAAATTGGAAAACTTAATCAGAGGACTTAATCAGAATTGAGGACTTTTATGTACCTTCCAACTTCAACCTAGTTGTGAATGCATTGAAAGATGTTGCTGGATTTGATGAAGACAAACACACCTACAAAACTCCATCCTTGGCTCTGAAGCTAGGCCATGGTCTCAAAAAAATAGCTGATATTCTTGAATGTGAAACTCCAAGTTGGATAATGAACAATTTCTTGAGAATTTGAGGAGAACCCGAAGTCTTTTTGAGAAAAAATGGGATGTGCTTGTCTCTTCACGTGCACTACAGACTCTAAGAGAAGGGAAATGGAATACCCCTCAGCTCCTTCCATTCACTGAGGATGTCAATAAGATGCACATGTACCTCGAGGAACACAGGAAAGAACTTCAAGGTGCACTTCAGAACAATCCAAATAAGAAGAACTGGTCAAAGCTTGCCAATATGACTCTGTGTGAGGTCATCCTGTTCAATCACAGACGAGAGGGGGAAGTGTCAAAAATGCCTCTAAGTGCATTCACGCTCAGGGACACCTCTGGAGTACATTCAGTTTTGGCAGATGGCCTTTCAGAGTTGGAACAAAAGCTTTGCCAGCATTTCCAGCGCATAGAAATAAGAGTGAAAAGAAATAGAAAAGTTCCTGTTCTCCTAACACTAGACATGCTCTTCTCCTTGGAAACTTTAGTTGCACATCGACGTGTCTGTGGTGTACCAGGCGAGAATCCTTTTTTCTTCTCAAGACCTGAGGAAAAAACCCACTTCCGAGGTTCAGATGCTTTCAGACAGATTGCAAGAGACTGTGGGACCAAGCATCCTGAAACCCTGTCTTCAACCAAGTTAACCTCTTAAGCCCTGAGGCCTATTTTCCGAAAAACCTATACTTTTACTTTTTAAGGCATTTCTCAGCTTTTACAAGGCCTAAACTGCAAATCTTGGTATCAAAATGAAGATAGGTTCTTGGGGAGTGGTGTGGATGAGTTAATTTGACAGTCAAGAACACTGGGTAAGAGTAATTGATGTTGGAATGGCCAAAAAATGAACTCCGCCTAAAAAAAAAAAACGTTTCCTCCAATATCTCTTTATTTTACTTATAACGAAGCAAATAAACACAATCAATTGTAACCACTACATGTCAAGAACATCTGTAGCAAGTTTGGTGTTCATACTACAAGAAACTAATATTCTGTAAAGGTTTTGATTGAACAAAGTTCAGGCGTAATCCATGTTGGCACAGTTTGGCACAATTTGGCACAATAATTGAAATATGGAAAAAATCTTGTCCAAAGCTTCAGCTACGTTCATAGTCTTCTTTTCTTGCTTATGGGACATGATTTCAGCAAAAAAAACTCCTAAAGAAACGCTGTAAAAGGGGGGTAGAAGCTCATTTACGCCATCTTGCTGCGCTTTGGGAACCTTTCATTCACAAACGCTTTCGACGTCGAGCTTCTGCGTGTCCCTACCCCCCGACCATCTGTCCAATCCGGGAGATCTATATATCGCTGGAAAGCTCTGATTCTATGGAAACCAATCAGCTCAACCATTTTGAGACTGACGGGATCGCCGACGAATCACACGACGCGCAGCGTGGAGAGACCACCTCTTACGCACGGGGAGTCATTCCATAATTGGTGACGTAATGACGCCACAGAGCTACAGAAATAATCCAAAATGGCGTTTGCGCGAAGCTATCGACCCGACATAACAACAAACGGACTTTTATCGCTATGGAAATAACTTTTTGTTGAAAAAACGGCAAAGGTAAGACAAGATTTACATGCTTGCTTGGTTTTCGCTGGCGTTTTTTCGTGGAACTTTCGCTCCCTGCTCTGAAATACTTCATGCAATGTTAATGAGTTGCATATCACTGGATTCAGCTGGTTGTTAGCTTTCATTTAATGTAATGGTTTTGGTGTTTCCGTTTATATTGTGGATACATATCGCACATAAACAAAAACGTGGTCATGAATTATACTCCGGACATGTTGTTGTTTATTTGCATGGCGTTCGAGCTGTGGTTCACGAATATGAAATTGAATTAGATACGCTTTTAGAGGAGTTTCCGCTGAACACAACAGTATTTAATATGTGTAGGTTATTCTCAGGGTTCGTGAGCTATGAGTGAAAATGTAACGCACAAGGGGGCAAGTCCCCGGTACCGGGGACTCTCGGGCTTAAGAGGTTAAGTGCCAGTGTTTATGTTTTTGTCTATATTTCTGATTTTCAGAGAAGGTACCAGGAAATGGGGAGAGTGACAGAAGCAAAAAAGGATTCACCCTCATGCTTTTTGTCATCAGGTTTGAAATGCTATTTTTATATACTTTATTAGGAAGGAGGTAAAAATGCTTCATCTACAAGCACAAATGTAATTTTTTTTTCAATGGCTCTTCAAGAACCAAAGGAGGTAAACCAACCACTGAAGAGTCAGCTGACAAATGCACACCAACAGGTAACCTACTCCCTCAACAATGCCCTTGTATTTTATATAGTTGATATAACTCATTCATTCTGTTCTTGATCAGAATTCCCAACACCCAGAACACAACAGCAGTCTCAAAGTGATAATCCTGAATCATGTATTTTACAGTTACTTCTTATGATGACTCACCTTCCTTTTGAAATCGGAAGATTTTTAAAAGCATATGTTTCAAGAAGAGGAACTGACACAATACTCTTCCTTATTTTGTATGTAAACCATCTTGAGGAAGAACAGTGGACCATTTTTGTTCCACCACATCTTTGTGGTTGTCCCATTTTAACTGGACATCTCAGTCCTGGTCCTGCATTTCCGAAATGTTTATCTTCCCACCACACCTGCTTCAAGTGTTTAGAATATTACTTTCACTCGTCATCAAGGCATATGTGAAACAGGTATGCTGGAGTAGAGAAACGTGTAAAATATGCAGAATCGAAGTTCCTGAGAACCAAAACTAAGAAATTATGCATTTAATTACTTTGCATGGACTTGGTGGCTTATAGCTTGGTGAGGCTGATTAAATAGACATTGTTTCAGCTTTATTCTTTTCAGTATGGTTATATATTGGCTTCTTTCAAAGAAGTTCCACACAGTTGGATTTCAGTTAAATTTAACTGTTAAACTTAACCTTAAATGTGTACTGAAAAACTGTACTTTGAGCGAGACTCAAAGTTTGATTAGACATGTCAAACATCTACTGTTGGATTTTGCTGCAGTGCTTCTGTGGGAGTGGGATGTTGAAGATGGCTGTAACTCCAACAATCCAGACACATTGACATTGAATTTGGACTTTACTAATTTTATTTACTAGTAATATTTTGCCAAGATCTTATTAATAAAACAGGCTCCAGAAATTATTTGTCACATCTTTACAACAACAGTTGGACTAATGTGCTTCAAATATAACTTGATGTGAAATTACTTTTAATGGTTGAATAAGGGAGAATTTTAGTAGTCTGATATGGGCTATTACAACTGAAGGACACAAATGTAGACTTGACTACGTCCAATTTTAGAGGTTCCCTTTCAGTCGGTACCGGAGACGTTTAGTCGATGACCGACTGAATGGGAGCTGATCTCCATGGGAGATTGGACCGAACTGTTTAACGGGCAAATTGATTTGCAGGCGTGAGTGATTGATTAGCAATCAGCCGGGTATAAGACCGGGCGTAACGCACGCTTCAGTATGCGATTTTCCTTCGGAGCGGACTGAGTGTGACTCTCCTCTCTAACTTTGACGCTAAAACGCCAGTTGAGATTGAAGGTTACTTACCTGCAAATACAGCGTAGTCCTCTGCTAGACCAGATAGCATGCCGCTGTCGCTGCGCCTCTGTCTCTTCCGGTAATAGCCTGTCCAGTGTTTGTGTTAGCCGTTTGTTCACATCCTGTCCATTTTTCACGACACGATGAGCAAAACGTGCTGTATTCCTGGCTGCGTTGGGTTTATCTCGTCGAAGGACGGTCACGAGAAATGAGTGGAGTGTTTGGGCTTCCAACACGCCCGCGCTGCTCTTGTGCGGCGAGAGTGTGTGCATTGCAACGCTCTCCCGGCGCGCACACTGAGGTATAGGCGGTCCTTCTTCGAGGAGGAGGACACCGGAGCTTCGGCTCTCGGTGAGCCTTCGACTCCGAGGGGTCTGTCCCAAAAAAACCTCACCTGCGGCTTTGGGCGACTGGTGTCAGGTGATCCCTCGCACCGTCCCCAAAGCCCGAGTGTGCTCCCTGTCTGGTCCGCGGGGGACTCGGATAGAGCTTCGGCGTTGCCTGGGCCCTCGTGTGACCTTGCTGACGATCTGCTCTCCCTCGCAGCATTGGAAGGGGCGCAGTCTTCGGGGTCCTCCAGCTCACCACTGCCACCCTCCGGGGTCGCGGCAGAGCCGGAGCCCGAGGCATTCGCGGTGCTCTCCAAGGCCGCGGCCGCTGTTGGGCTGGAGGTGCAAGCACCTTCCAGCTCAGGGCCATCGCGGTTGGATGATGGGTTCTTAGGCAAGCGCTCCTGAAGTTCCTTTCTTCCCGGAGGTGCTCAAGGAGCTCACTAAATTCTGGCGGGCTCCCCTGTCTTCCAGGGCTTCCAGCTCCTCCCCCTTCACCGCCTTGGATGATGCAGCAGCTAGGGGGTATTCTGCGATTCCCCGGGTGGAGCAGGCTGTCGCGGTGCTCTTGTGCCCCGGCAGTGCTGCCGCTTGGCGGTCTCGTCCGACTGTTCCCTCCAAAGCTGGTAAGTTTTCGTCAACCCTGATGGCGAAAGCTTACTCAGCCGCGGGTCAAGCTGCTGCATCGTTGCATACTGTGGCGACCTTACAGGTCTTTCAGGCCAAGGTCCTCCGTGACATGCACCAAGGGCGTGGTGACCAGCAGTCTCTCAGAGACTTGCGCTCGGCCACTGATTTAGCGCTTCGTGCTACTAAATCAGCTGCGCTGAATATTGGTCGCACGATGTCCACTCTTGTGGTACAGGAACGCCATCTCTGGTTGGAGCAGGCGACTATGCTTCCCGAAGACCATAACAGGTTTCTGGATGTACCTGTCTCACCAGATGGCCTCTTTGGCGTCGCCGTGGATGATTTCGCGTCAAAGGTCTCCACGATCAGGAAACAGGGGGAGGGTCTGGGTGAGCTCATGGTCCCGCGCTGGAAGCGACGGCATTCCGTTGCTTCTACGCCGGACCCCTCTCCGCCTGTTTGCCGCCAAAGAGAGCGTCCTCCATCACGGTCTGTGCCTTCGACCTCTGGTCCGAGGAAGACCCCTGCACGACGGAAGACGCAGTCAACCTCGGAGGTTTCTCGAAGGCAGACGAGAGCTTCTAGTAAGAAGCGCCTTCGGGATAGCGGCACCTATTGTGTCAGAGACAGATTCATTCACTTCCTGAGAATAGTGGAACCGCTTGCCCTGCGGTCGGGGGTTCATCTTCCTCGGTCTCCGATGAAGACCCCGACTTGGGCGCGTGTTCCACTGGCCATGGCAGAGAGCGCAGGGGCTCAGCTCCCCCTCCCTCATCTGACCATTTCCCAGGGTTCGTCCCTGGTGATTCCGCCCTCAAGCCCGCCTCACGGCGGCCCCGCCTTGGCGACCATCGGCACGTCCCGACTGTTACCCCTGTCTGCTTACCTGGGAGCCTGGCGGAAGCTTCCCAGGGTCTCACAGTGGGTGGTCTTGACAATCCGGCAGGGCTACACGATTCAGTTCGTGAAAGCCCCCAGGTTTCGAGGCGTAGTGCACACTCCTGTCCCCGGACAGGGGCCTCATTCCTGCGAGAGGAGATCGACGCCCTTTTTTGACAAAAGGAGCAGTCGAGCCGGTCCCTCCAGCCGACATGGAATGTGGGTTTTACAGCCCTACTTCCTGGTCCCCAAAAATCAGGCGGGCTGCGACCAATCTTGGACCTGAGGCATCTGAACTGAAACCTGGCCAAGTTTCGGTTTGGGATGTTGACGGTCCGCTGCATTCTACCGTGCATCCGTCCTGGAGATTGGTTCGCGATAATCGACCTGAAGGACGCGTACTTCAGGTAGAAGTGGTTCCGAGACACAGACCCTTTCTAAGGTTCTGTTTCGAGGGCCATGCATACCAGTACAAGGTCCTACCCTTCGGTCTTGCCCTCTCCCCGCGCACCTTCACGAAGGTTGCCCGGGCCGCTCTTGCCCCGCTCCGCCGGGCAGGCATTCGGATCCTGGACTACCTCGACGACTGGCTTCTCATAGCCTCGTCCAGGGACCAGTTGATCTGACACCGAGGCAAGGTGCTCGAGCACTTAAACCGATTGGGTCTGAAGGTCAACTGGGAAAAGAGCCGCCTCACTCCGGTGAGTCATCTTTTTTCTCGGCATGGAGCTGAACTCCGAGAGCATGCGGGCGCACCTTCGGTAGATCGCGCCCGGGCCTTGCTGGCTGCCTTATCGGCGGTGTCCTCTCGACAAGTGGTCAGACTGAAGTTACTTCAGAGGCTCCTGGGGCATATGGCAGCGGCAGCCTCAGTGATTCCACTCGGGCTCCTGCATGTGCGACCACTTCAGCTATGGCTTCTCTCGCGAGTTCCAACTTGGGCATGGCGTCGGGGAGCTCTTCGTCTGTCCGTGACAGACGCGCTCCCTCACCTGAAGGTCTGGAATTCGGTGTGATTCCTGCGAGCCGGAATGCCCCTAGAGTGCATCTCCGGTCACGTAGTGGTCACCACCGTCGCCTCCAAGACCCACCGAGAGTCCGGTTCCTGGAACGGACTGGTTTCTCGCTGGCACATCAACCGTCTCGAGCTAGTAGCAGTGATCCTCCGGGATCGGCACGTGCTGGTCAGGACAGACAGCACTGCGGTTGTAGCGTACATGAACCACCAGGGCGGTGTATGCTCCCGCTTCCTGCACTACCTCGCCCAACAGCTGCTCCTCTGGAGTTAGAGCGACTTCCGTCGCTCAAGCCTTCATATCCCTGCGGAGTGTAACAGGATCGCGGTTCCGCCGTCCAGATTCCACCCCTTGACAGGAGATTGGCGACTCCATCCTCGGGCTGTTTAGCAGACTTGGGACATCTTCGGCGAGGCCCAGGTACCTGCTGCCTCCCGTGAGAATACCCATTGCCGGCTCCTATTCCTGTCCCTGGCTCCTCTCGGGACAGATGCGCCGGCTCACTGCTGGCCCAGGAACAAACGCTTATGTGCGTTTTCCCCAGTGAAGCCTCCTAGCACAACCTCTGTGCAAGGTCAGGGGGGGACGAGCGCGAGCTACACTTTTCGCCCTCTTCTGGCCGAACAGAGTATGAACAGAGCTCTCTGCGCTCATGACAGCGCCCCCTTGGCCAATCCCCCTGAGTCCAGATCTGACTCAAGGGGGGGGATACAGGCACTCGCGGCCAGACCTCTGGGCCCTACTTGTATGGCATATCTGTCCTCGGTGGACCCCGAGCCTCTACCACCCCTTGCGGTGACTACCTATACCATGCGTTAGCCCCCTCCACTGAGTGTGCTACGCTGGCAGGTGGGGTCGGTTCGTCGAATGGTGCTCTTCCCGCCAGGAAGACCCCGGGACATGCCCCATCTGAGTCGTGTTGACCTTCTTCCAGGAGAGGTTCGATCGGGAGCTGTCCCCATCGTCCCTCAAGGTCTACGCCGCCGCTATTTCTGCCTTCCACCTCCGGGTTGAAGGGAAATCAGTGGGCAGCCACGCACTGACGGTGAGATTTCTCAAGGGGGCTAGGCGCCTCCGGCCTCCTAGACCACCCTCCATTCCTCTTGGGACCTCTCCGTCGCCCTTCGGGGCTGTGGAAGTCACCTTTTGAGCCCTGGCATTTGGCGGAGCCGTGTGTCCTCTCAAGGAAGACCGCACTCCTGCTTGCTTTGGCCTCAATTAAGAGGTTGGAAGATCTCCAGGCACTGTCCGCCGACGAATCCTGCCTGGAATTCGGCCCTGGCGGTTCCCTGGTCTGTGTGGTGGCAGGCTCCCTCAGGGAACGGAGCAGGTGTAGTAAGCTTGCAGTACTCTCTTAATTAAGTGAGCAGTACAACATCTTCATCCCCCCCCCCCCCCTTTGGCATCTGACTGGGCGGAGCAGTCAGCTCTGCTAGGTTCTGTTGTTCTGGAGCTTTGCTTCGGCCTGGCTCCAGCAGAATTAGGGTCCAGATCTGGGAGCCCCCCTTCTGGTGCTCCCTTTCTGTGTTCTTTCTACAGCTCCCCTTCCAGGCGGCTAGTAGGAACCCGTCCCGTTACCCCCCTGCCTCGGTGAGTAACGATGACTTACGTCTCTGCCACTCTCTTGTCTGCAGAACTTGTCTTCGCTGGTAGCCCTGCGGGCATCGACGCGATCTCCGCGCACCCCTCCCCACGATGAGGGGTGCCCTCCTTCTGGTCGTCTTCGCAACAACCGAGTACAGCTAACGCTCTCAGTGTTGGACGACTTCCCCGTCAATGAGAATTCCGGGCAGGGGCAGAAGGAGCTCCCATTCAGGTACTACAGCTTAATTCACTAACCTTCTCCAAGTTTAGTGCTGGCCTGTTTGGATGGACTTCGGGCATGGCGCTTTGCAGAGGCTCCCATTCAGTCGGTCATCGACTAAACGTCTAGGTTACTTGCATAACCCCACGTTCCCTGAATAGGAAACGGAGACGTTTCCTTTCTGCCATGCCTTGGAAGTCGGGAGACTGAGGCACCGGAGGTAAGTAGTGCGTTACGCCCGGTCTTATACCCGGCTGATTGCTAATCAATCACTCACGCCTGCAAATCAATTTGCCCGTTAAACAGTTCGGTCCAATCTCCCATGGAGATCAGCTCCCATTCAGTCGGTCATCGACTAAATGTCTCCGTTCCCTATTCAGGGAACGTGGGGTTACGCAAGTAACCTAGACGTTTCCAGCATACAATCTAAAATTTATAAAAATTATATGAATAAAAAAATACAAACGTCAAAAGTGTAGTAAAGCCCAATTTATTTATTTTAAATGATGTGTAATTGAAATAATGCAAATATTTTAACAGACAGGGCAGTGTTTAGACAGGAAGTGAAACAAGGAAGAATGGAAAATGGTGATGGGCTCAGGATTCGGACCCATGTCACCACAACCTTGTTCAGCGAAGCGTCCACTATTCCACGGGGCCAGACTATACTGTATATTGGAACTATAAATATAATTGAGTTAAAATACAGTAAAGTACTTTTTTTGCTTCAGTAAGTACAGAATGTGACATAAATGTCACACAAATTCAGATTCAGTGAGCTGCAAGGCTTGCCCATGCCAGACACATTCTTTCCTGGATGCAAATACTTTCAGTCTGTATTTGTTGCTTTCTGTGGCTTCATACATTACCTGACAGATAACATGAGGTTTGTGTTTTAAGCCACCCTGCACTGGAATCACAGGACTCCTCCAGCTCGAGGTCCAGGTCACAAATCACAGGAGACAACGCAGCACTCTCTGGAAGCCCGACCGTGAGTGGACTGCTTAGATTTTTATTAAAGATACAGCACATCATGCACCGCGCTTTCTAAGATAAAATAGTCGAATTTGAAGGGTTTGCGCATTAAAGTTTATTTGCAAAAGGGATAAACAGTTGATTTTCTGGTTCTCGCCGATACCGATTCCGAACTGGACGTGGCAGTTTTCCAAGTAATGACACGTTGAGAATAATTTTTGAGACGGCTGTATCATGTACTTTTAGTGATTCTCCATCAGCGCCATGACGGCGACTTGGAATCTCGTACTGTGGTATCTCTTTAGATAAAGTTGCATTCATTTTTTAGATTCCCATTATTTGTGAATGTTGCTAAATTGAATTGTAATAAGCGAGAGAGGCATTAATGTCACAGAATCGTGTATTTCCCCACAGTCATGAGCAGCTGCTCCACTGTGATGCATTGTATTTCCTCAGTCCTCTCTCGCACGTCTCCAGCCCGCCGCTCCTCTTCTGGCTGGAGTGTGTCAGAGAAACCCTCCACTGGCTCCACAGTTCATTTTAAGATTTTTTTATTAGTGCCTCGGGTCAGCTGACCAGCATCTCCTGAAAGTACCAAAGACAAAGCGAAAGAAACACCTTTTTTTTAAACGTCCCCGCTTTTATTCCATGGATTTGAATCCATATTTTATTGTGTGTCACTCTTTTTTTGTTTTTTACTGTTGTTGTTGTCTGTTTCATTTTTATTGTAATTTTTCTGTCTGAAGTTGTTGTCCTGGTAAGGTTAGCGCTAACATGAAGGTAACTTGGTTAACAACTAAACATTAATGCGCTACTCTATCTACTTTAATAGATTTTTTCTGAATAAATTCAACATATTACATTTCACGGTGTAAAAAGTGGGGTCCAATGTTTTAATGTTGGTTCACACAAATGTTTGCGGTCGGCATCCCAGAAAACTGGACGTGGGGAAGGAGGAGAGTGTCTCTCTGGAGTAGTGTCGACTGCACAAGGGGAGTGTTGTGCCTTATTTGTGCATTCTTCTCCTCTTCCCAGATTGTCTGCGGAAGTTTGGAAGGATCTTGGAAAAGCAAACATCTTCCTCCTTCTGTACTAAGGAGCACAGAATGGACGGCAACAGAGAGCCAGAACAACTGATACAGTATCACTTGACAAAACAGGGCAAACAATGGTAAATCACGAAATGTTACTGACTCACTGCAGAGAAGTGCAGTGGTTCCTTATTTCCCTTGTTATTTTGGGAAACCATCTTCACTACCCTCTCAGGAAAGAAAAAATGTCAATGGCCTGCACTTTTAGATAAACTTCATAGGTTTTTCCTTTAGGAGAAAGAAAAGGAAAATTGCTTACATCTATCTCTGCGCTAGGTCCTTTAACTCAACATTCCAGAGTGAAAAAAGAAAACCACCGTCTGTTTTTATCTTTTGGTTTCTTTTACATGCTGGAAAAGCATGCGATCCAAGACCTCACACTGTTCACGCTGTCAACGAGCGTTTGAGGATTTCGACTTGTGCAGAAAAATCACTTTCAGCATCCTTTTAAAGGGTCAGTCGCGCGGTACTTAAAAGCATTTTAGAGGAGTTCTAATATTGTGCATTATTTTTTGTTTGTTTATGTAGAGTGCTCAACATATTTTTCTATTCACAGTTTCTATTTTTTTCTTAAGTTATTTGTACATAGAGATTTTTTGATTCAAAATGTCTATTTTAATTTGGATTTTTTTTTCAATTGTTTTTCACTGCTGTTTTATTCTGTCAATTGTTTACATTACGTTTTTAAGATATGGATTTTAGTTTCGTCGGTTGATATCTAGATAAAAAAGCAATAGCGGATGGAAGTCAGCGAGTGAAGAGCACAATAGTTAGATGGACAGAGCGAGTTCTGTCTGTAAAATATTCAGAGTCGTTGGAAAGTGAGACCCAGTTTAGGTGTCGAAGCCATGATTTTTTTAAAAACAATAAAATAATCAAAGCTTGGAGTAATAAGGGGAATACGTATAGTGGAGCTTTTAAGGTAGAGATTGCATGTTTAATCAAAAACTATCGATATTGCTTAATGTTCTACTGATATGTGTGAATGACTTTTGGACTTGTACAGTTTGTGCTCTAGGCATCTGCTTTTGTTATCATCATGAAAAAAGAGACCTTTCGGAAGAAAGCCAGGCTTTTCATTTCAGACCTTCTATGCAATGCTTTTCTCAGCTCGGATTACGGTAGTAAACGGAGTACATAACACAGCGGAGCCGAGAGCATCTACACTAGATAGACATTCAGAGTTGATAAAGGAGCTGATTGGTTCATAACGGAGAATCTCTACTGTAAATAATTCCTCCGAATGGAAACTCTCCTCCCCGTATCTGTGGCATGTTTCACACTTTGTGATGCTGTTTTTAATGGAGCCATAAAAAAAAAAAATAATAATAATAATAATGACAATAATGTAAACTCTATTCGTTTCTCACTTTCCATAGATGAGGGTGGCCATTATACTCCGATGCATGCTGGTGCAGTACTGAATGATTCTGTAATATCTCTAGGTGTATGTGAAAAGAGGAGATTTGTATCTTTTTGAAGGGCTGCCCATGTGCACTTATCTGGTCTTGGATTGAAAAGGATTAGAGGGAATATTAACGAAAAGAGTATATGTATAAAAGTAGAGATATAAATAAAGGATTTCACAAAGCTAGAACTTAATTTCAAGAAAAAAACCCCGAAACGTTTACTTATTGTCCGTTTCTACTCGCACTTGCTTCACTGCTTCTGCTTTCAGATGTTATCATGCCCTTCTATGCCCATTATCAGACGATTTTAAACCTACTTGCAGCTGCAACAAGCCTTATCATCAACTGCAGATAACAGCAAGTACATGCGCGCCGTTTGTGTTTGCATGTTTCTGATGCTCTGCTACTGCAAACCCTTGCCTTAAACTCAAACCAAATCGTGTTCAATCAAATAAATCGACTCATAAACTGAACCCACATGAGCTTGGTAGGTGGAGTAGGTACCTACTGAAACAAATGAATGGTTTTTGAATGGTCTGTTGACATCTGAAAACATTGTTCTTTCGTAGACAATAGAAACTCAAAAGAAGGAGTGGAAAGTAGCAAAATGGATGACGAGTGCATCTCGATTTTAATCCTCACCCAAAATTCAGTTTGTCCGTAAACAAAATAGCGAAATAAATAAAGGACATATTTATTTTTACAAGTCACATACTTAAAAAGGTGTATGTAGCAAAAGAGAATATATCGTATTTTATTAAACTGAATAAATAAATAAAACTATTTAATGAGATCAGAGGGGTGATGAAGGAAGATTTTTAAAGTAAGCAATTCACTCGATGGGAAGTGCTGCCTGCAATATGGATTCATCAGCGTTCATTCTGCCTCATGTTTCTTTTCAGTGTGTTTGAGAGTGTTTTCACCTCAGGAAAGCAGCTAGGGGAGAAATATGCATACATAAGGGCTTTTACGACAATAACTGAGAAAGCCATTCAGCCGAGCACCCTGGGTTTTATTCATTCTGCCTTGTGACTGATGCGTGTGAGGATAACAGCGTTCACCCCCCCATGACGTTCGTTTACAAGAAAACTATGATTCTTATCAAATCCTCCTCATTGGTCTTTGGTTCGTCCTCTGAACTCAGGTTAAGATTTGAACTAAAATACGAGATTTCCAGCCTTCCATTGACCCCAGTTTCTGCTTCGGATCATCATTTTGTAGAGAGAGAGAGCATCCATTGGCTGTGGACGAGTGGAGGTTGCCTTCTCCTAAAATGAATCACCTCTGCTCTTATGAACCAATGCCATCTCTTTACCCACGAGAAGCACGGGGCATTTACGTTTTTTTGTTAAATAAATTATTTTTAAAATTAGTTTTTTTTTTCATAACATAACACAAAAAATCCACAACAACCCTGAAAATGTACAAAGAGTACAGGACAGAAAGAGCAGGACATGTTGTCATGTTTTTACTTAACGTAAATGTCTCGAATAAGCCCGGGCTAATATTGAAATGTGTTTATTTGCATTTGAAGAGCAAGCCATTGTGTGCCCCACTCTGTCACTCGCCCCCAGCAGACACGGTGGTGTACGTCCTGGTGACGGATGGAGCTCCACTCACCCTTCCACTGCAGCCAGGCCTCACTCTAATAAGCACAGGAATCTGGTGTTTTTCGCAGATTGCTCACATGTTTCCCTTGTTTTGTTGCACTTTCATTTACCATGAAGCTACAGCGTGCGCCGATGCCGTACAATCAGGGCATGACCACTTAAAACCTGCTGTGGTAGATGCTTTGAACATTTCTCCGGATGTAGCCTCTCTTTCTTTGTGATGAGGGCGATACAAATGGGGGAAATATTTAATTACATTTTTAATGACGACACAGTGGAAAATTTAATAAAAAAGTAGTGTTCAAGGGACGTCCACAAGAACAACAGGTTAAGATTTACCGTGTTTACCTTCACGTGGTTGAATTGCCAGCCTGTCTGGGGCATAGACAGTAAATAAATATGGACAACATGACACTGCCTACTGCCACTGGGCTAACATGAGACAACCGGTGTGGTTTAAGAGCTCCGCCTCGAGTTTGGCTCACACACGCAGCTGTTATGTATGACTTATTTCGTCATTTTAAAGATGACTTTGAGAGGGACTCTGAATTTCATCGTTGGCAGCGTAAATGACATGATGCCAGCGGTCAGTCAGCTCTGTTCTGTGTAGCTTTCAATCACATGGTCCCTCCAAGTTTTTTAGTGGAAAATTGAGGCATCCTGAACCACACGTAAATAAAAGTATAAAAAAGAAAAACTGTTAAAGTTTGTTCACTGTAGAGATAAAGTTTGATAACCATTGAAACTGTTTGTGTAAATGCTGTACTTTCTGAGGAAATCATTTTTAAAGTTCGGCTTTTTCCCATAGACTTGCATTGGCGATAAATCATTCTGCAGCCAGCCACAGGGGGGTGCTCGCCACAGTTTGGCTTCACTCCGCCGGCCGTATGAGGCACACTTGTTCCAGGGCTGTGTAAAGTGGAAAAGGAGGTGGAGACAGAGACATTTGCCTCTTCCATGTTCAACCACTTTCCAAGCGACATGACGTCATTAAATAGTTGTGAGCTTCGTAGTCAAACGTCGCAGTCTGAACGAGGCCTGATCCCGATCTCAAAATATTTGGATGCCTGCGTTGATTCATGTTTGCACAATCATAGATCAGAATTGGATCACCGTCGAGATTGGCCAATCTTTCAGTTGCAGATATTTCTCTGTTGTCTTTGTAATCTCATTCAGCCAACAATCCAAAGATGAATAACGAAATCAATACATTGGGCAAAATGATCTTGCAATCAGGAACAGGTGGTGCACAAAGAAGGGACAACATGAAATAGGACGGCAGAATTTGTGAAGCTGCAGAAGTCTTTCTCTTCTATGCCTGGAAAACCTGAATCACACGATTTGTTTGAAATAACACAGAGAGTTTGGCGTCAATGGAGGAGAGGAAATCTCTCAGAATTCATTTGTATATGTTAAATTGCTTTCTGGGCAGGAACCAGAGGATGAACAAATACCGATAGAAGAGAGAATGTGAATTCTATTCAGTTTACTGGGTTGAAAACTCCTGCTGGTGGAAATGAAAGGATTCTATCTCGCAGCTACTAATAACTGTAAAGCAACTAACAAACATATGTTTACAGAATAATTGTAGTGCATCCAACTTGACATTAGTTTAGGTTGTTTCTTCCACTGCAAATTCAGGTTTGATTTCACCACTTTGTCAAAAAAAACCTCTAAATTGATGGAATAATTACACAGTTAAAAATGTGATGTTAAACTGCCTGATAAGTGCATGGGCTCTTCCCTCCTGTGGCTCTTTGTCTGCACTGGAAACCATTGTCACAAGGAACAAGGGATAATTATATGTGTAAACATGTACATTGTACTATACCGACACACATGAAGCCTTCATTTCAAAGAACAATTTGTTTGGTGTAAATTAAGTTGGAAAAGTGAGCATCACATCCTCAAAAAAGCCAAATAAACACTGAAAATAATCAATCAGTCACACTGTGTATGTGGTTTGCTCATGTGGATGGTTTGGAAATGTCAAAAAGCATAAAAAAAAACATTTGTATTGAGACAGTTTTTGGTCAATGGTTGATATCTCTCGTGATTGTTGATGCTGATAAAAAGAGACTCTTTAAGAGAAAAAAAAGACAATGGCTTCCATGTAAAGCTTGGATGGGTTTAATACATTTAATACAATCCATCTGACATGTGTTGGAAAGTAAACTAAACTATGTGTTGCATTGACTGTGGTGCGACCGTCTTCATATCCCCAAGGTAACTTTGTGTTTGTTCCAGTGTAGTCCTGTAGTTGCTTGATGTAACGTCATGTTGTGTGATGAACGTATCAATGACCCTCCAATGCAATCAGGAAAAAAAATAAAGGAGCATTTTAAAGATATGAGTCAGCCTCAACTTTTCTCTGCTTTGACTGGAAATTGTAATTCTATCCTCTTCTGTTCTATTATCTTGAGCTATTGGACTGTCTATATTAAGAGAACATTTTACAATTCAAGCAGACATGTCTAAACTCCAGCCCAGTGGCCAAAGGCGGGCCATAATATAATTTCCACCAGTCCAACAGTGTCTGTAATATGCTGCTTGCCAGCACTGTGGCCCACAGTATGAATTACACGGAAGCAAAAAGCTAGTTTATGTTCAACCAGAAGATGGCAGCAGATATCAGTCGACATGAAAAACGAAGACTGCATCTAAAACAGATTTGGAGATTTGAGAAATAAAATACAAATATAAAGAGCACTAGAAGATGGAAAGTGTTAACTATGCCAAGCGCCTTGCAGCCAACACTATGAAAAATGAGAATTAAAGCTGGAAACTGGAAGCTTTTTTTTGCAGCACAGTAATATTTTTTGTGGTGATCAAAACATTTTGTATTTGTAGTCTTTTCTGCTGGGAATTTAGAGTGAACAGTTAGCCTTTAATAATAGCGAATAATGTTTCAGATTAATGTTGGTGGACCTATATGCAATTTTAACGTTTTTTTAAAAGACTATGATAAATAAGTTACTAATGTTAATTTTATGTAAAACTAAACCATTTAAACCATTAAAACTTAACCAACAGAGTTCTCAATCTTTACCAAAAATGTGGATGTCGCTGAATTAGTTCAATTAGTTTGTATTTACGTATAAACAATAATTATTACTAACATTTAAATTCTCTTGATTCGTTAAAAATTAAAAAAGTTAAAAAACAGTTAATTGCTAGAATTAAATTATATTGACGTCACAAGACCTGGCCAATCAGAGAAGGCCCAGCGCGCGTCACTCCGAGAGTTGAGACCCGCCCCTCCACTCCATGTTGTTTAGACGTTGGAATACCGTTCACAGACTCTGTTTCTCAAACTACGGTGCCATGGGATCCAAGGTAAAGTCAAGAGTGTTACATAATGTAACAAGCGTATTTTCACGTCGGTAAACACTTTATGTTCCCAGCTGTAACCGAATTGAGTTCCTTATTCTAAGTACTTCCGGGTCACGTGCCAACCGTGGAGATTAGTGGTCAGCGTGAACGTGAAAAAAACGTGTTTGGTTTGTGATTGTTGTGTTTGGCATGAAGGTTCTCCGAGAAGCCGCGGAAATCGCTCAGCTGTTCCGGGATCAGAGCCGTTTTCCCTCCGTGAGCCGCGCAGACGTGGGTCCGGTCATCACCTCACGATACGGCGGACAGTACTCCAACGTTTACACAGGTCCGACTGCATTGTCACTCAGAGATGACCTCGAGAAAATAATATTAATAAAAACACAGTTGCAAAAGCAGTCAGAAAGGTAGCCCCTGTTCCAGTGTGAAAAAGAAATATTCCAATGTTTTTCTGTTCATTAAAAAGAGATTTCTAGCGTAAAGTTTGTGATTTCAACCCCCTGTGATTAAACACACCGTTTATGAAAACTATAGGTAGACACAATTCTAATTCAAATAGATGTATTTTCTATGCACTCATTGCTGAAAGTAATTACCGCTATTACCAGGTATGGAGTTCAAAAAGAACTCCCATTTTAGCCAGTGAACCATCATTAAAACTCATGAGTGCCAAATGGAACAGATTTGAACTCAAAAGCACTGCGCTGCTGCCGAGGATGAGCCGGACTGCGGTGCATTACATCGTAATCATCCTGTAAACAATCATCTTGTCATTACTGTTGCTGTTCTTTTTCATCTTTTAAATGTCAGTATTTCTTCTGTTTCAGAGTGGACTCAGCGTGACCTGGAGAGGAACGAGAATGTCAAGTTCTGTCGTCAGTACATCGTGTTTCATGACGAGAAATCCGTGGTTTATTCAGGACCCTCTGGGAACTGCACTGAAATCAAGGGACAGTAGGTCTTTCGTCGACATGTTTAACACTGATCTCATTTTTTAAAAATGTTTATTTCTTCTTTGTTTTCCGCTTCTCCGAAACATCTCCTCCAGTTTATCCGTTTCCATGGCAGCCGGCAGACATAGGTTATAATAGATGCCCAAACCACCTCTGCTGGTTTCTCTCGATGTGGAGGAGCAGCGGCTCTACTCCAAGCTCCTCCTGGGTGACTGAGCTCCACACCTTATCTCTAAAGGAGCGCACAGCGACCCTGCAGAAGAAACTCATTTATCTACTCCACATAATGAGTAAAGTAAAATAGAAACTATTTACAGAAGCGACGTCATAGTGAGTTCTCATCCTCATGCGCAGGCTTACCTCACACTGAGAAAGAAGAAATGCTTAACACTGACACAGGCATTTGTGCCCCGGGCCGGTGCCTCTGCTTCAGGCTCTGGCCGTACCTAAAACCGCTACTGCGCTAAAAGAGAAACAAACAGTCAAGAGGAATCCTCTTATTGATTGAGAAACGACGAACATCCCGACATTTAGATGAACGTTTTCACATCAGAGCGAGGCGCCACACATCGCCTCAAGATGCGCACAATCCGAGCGCATGCTTTAACTGCAGATGAAGTAAGAGAGAAAGAGACTGTGATAATTATAAGCGTCTAGTCAGCAAAGAGCACATTTGAAAACGAAGAGCTTGGGGATAAATCAGCGAGACTTTGGAAACACAGAACCTTGAGTTTCAGCATATTTGAATATCTCGGTGTTTAGAGAGGCAAACACCGAGACTCTGAAGTGTGTGTGTGTGTGTGTGTGTGTGTGTGTGTGTGTGTGTGTTTTCAGGCTGCTCAGCATGGACTCACCATCTGGTGAAATGAAGGCAGTGCTTAGAGAAAACATCATGAAAGGAGAAGAAAAGCAGTTCCTGGAGGTCAGTATGTTACTCACATTTTTCCTTGAAATTCTGGAAGTCACCACAGTAGCCGTGTTTGCAGATGCACATTAAATTATTGCGCAAAATTGTAATATTTACGAATAAAGCACCGTTCCATCCAACAAATCCAGGAGAGAAAAATCTTCGTATATGATAATGTTCTTGCGTCCTAGAACACGTAAATGAAAGGCAGTACTCACAGTCGTGTGGTCTTGCTTTGGGAGGTGGAGATGGCTCATTGGGAACTCACCCAGCTCTGGAGCTGATGATCCCGAAACACTTTAGATTTAGATAAATTTAGAATTTTCGTCCTTTAACGCCGCCCCATCGCGCTCCAGTTCAGATAGAAAAAGTTTTTTTATCCACATTTTCTAAATTTATGCACATCTTGCCGTTTCCATGCAGAGTTTTTACGAGATCCTGATTAAAATAGGTGGATGGAAATGGAGCTAGTGTTGGGATTGGAAAAAGTAAATAGTGGTAATAGTAATTTAACCAAAATAATTTCTGTTAACATTTGCAATAAAGAGTATGACTGGAAAATGATTCTGCTCCACTCAAAATGTTTTTCTTGACATTCAGTAACTGCTGCGTTTGCTTGGAGGCCACCTCCGCGGAGTCTAGACATTTTTAATACGGGACCATCCCGGGCATTTTTTGGCACTGTCCCAACCCTTGGCCTCTGTTCCAAATCCTGGTTTTCTGTGTGAGGTGGTGCTATATAATAGAGCAATAACATCTGACTAGTAACCGCAGAATAATCCTAGTCACAGAATCGTCATAATCGCTAGAAGCATTGAGCCGCGCTGGCCTGCTCCTTTTCGTTCCAACACACACAGACCTGATGCTTGAGATGCGCGATTAGCCGGATCAGGTGGAACTGAACTATGGCAGGGATTGTGAAACAGGCAGGGATTGTTTAAAGAAAGACTTGCATCAGTTTCACCTGTTCCTTTCTGTTCAGATCTGGCACAAGAACAGGAAACTAAAGTGTTTAAATCTCACCACACTCAACAAACACGGCAAAGTTTACGAGGACGGTAAGTGAAAATGTTTTCATGATAATCTGGACTACATGATGATTCCAACACATGTCCTGGAATAGTTTTGGCTTCTGATGGGCTAAATGCATTTGTTTAAAAGCCGCTGTGATGAACTCTTGTACTGCTCTCTGATTTCTCTCATTTCACACTTAGAGGAGATTCACAGAAGTTATGGCCAGGTTCTCGCTTGTTTTATGCGAAACGAAGAACACAAAACGCTCTGTTTTGTTCAGCTTGGAAAATGAAATGAGGATCAGGTGACTTCACATAACGTGTGAACAAGAGGGCAGGGTGTAATGAGCATCGTCAGAGGCTGCTCGCAGGAGCGCCGACCGGGTCAATGAGTCCCTGCGCTCGCCGACCGAGCCATCTGAGCGTCACAGCATCCGCGTCCAAGTCAACAGCATGGAGCCGGGGGGACTTTGAAGGACGCTCGAGTGAAACATTGTTGGGGTTGAGGCACAGAGCTAACTCATAATAACCTAACCAGTACCATTGCGTTCCCACATGACTTACCTGGGGACTCCCTGGACTAAGCAGGGTGAGAGTTCCCTAAGAAATACAGACGTCCACACTTGCCTGCCCGGTCTGTGCCCTCCAAGCTACTTGGAGCGAGTGCTGAGTGACTCTTATTTATTTATTGCTGCACATTTTAAATCAATGGGCTTTGAACTGTGTCCGTGACGAACCCAAACACATCGGACATGAAGACTCTCCAGCCCAGTTAGACGAGCGTTCCCTGCTGTGTTTGGGCAGAGACCTGAAAGGCAATTCAGCCAATAAACCCAAGAGAGAACCGCTCTCGGCTCATTAGCCGCACATCATTCATGTCACTACTCGGCACAAGGCAGTCTTTATACGTTTAACAATCACAATTATTCTTAACATAATTAGTATCACCTTATCTCACCATGGATTGAATTCAAAGCCAAGCGGAATGGTCGACATTTCCACTAGATGTCGCTAATGCCTCAAATATCCAGAGTACGCCAAAGAAGTTTAGAGACGCACAGTTGATCCTCTCCGTGTTTATAAACGAGGCCGCAGGTCATTGTTGGTATTCAGCGGTTGCTATTAAAGCTTAATTATTACACATTATTTGAGTATTTTTATTAGAATGCTTCCCTTAGCATAGTTTCTTCTCTATGAAGACTTTTGAAAGACAAATTGGAACAAACCAAACTTATGTTTTGGTTTCTTACGTCGCCCTGCATTATTTGGTCTAAAAATACACGTATACATTCACATACAAATGCATGAATCCTCTCCTCTCGCCAATAACAGCAACTTTGTTCCGATTCATTCTACATAGAATCTTCACATAATTAGTTTTTCCGTTTAATTTTGCATGCCGTCATCTGTTCCCAGATCAGTTTGGCTGTTTTGTCTGGTCTCATTCAGAAACTCATCTGCTGTACGTGGCAGAGAAGAAACGACCCAAGACTGAGTCCTACTTCCAGGTTTGCATCACTTTATTATTTAGTTAT
>SRMA01027215.1:565313-616444 GCA_007224835.1 Danionella cerebrum | reverse complement strand
TAGTTAATACTTATTTTCAGAAGAGGGAGGAACATAGAGTTACCTACAAGAGTGAAGGGAGGAGTACGCAGGTAGACTACATCCTTTGTAGATGAGCCAATCTGAGAGAGATCAGAGACTGTAAAGTAGTGGTAGGAGAGAGTGTAGCCAGACAGGATCGGATGGTGATGTGTAGGATGTTTCTGGTGGTCAGGAAGAAGAGAAGACGAAAGATTGAAAAGAAGACCAAGTGGTGGAAGTTGAAAAAGGAAGAAGATTGTGAAGAATTCAGACAGAAGCTGAGACAGGCTTTGGGTGGTCAGGAAGAGCTTCCAGATGACTGGGAAACTACAGCAGAGTTGATCAGGGAGACAGGAAGAACGGTGCTAGGTGTGTCAGCTGGAAGTAGGAAAGAAGATAAAGAAACATGGTGGTGGAATGAGGAAGTACAGGACATCATCCAGAGGAAGAGGCTAGCTAAAAAGAAGTGGGACATTGAAAAGACTGAAGAAAGTAGACAGGACTACAAGGAATCGCAGCGCAGAGTGAAGAGGGAGGTGGCAAAGGCCAAACAGAAAGCATATGATGAGTTGTATGCCAGGTTAGACACGAGGGAAGGCGAGAAGGAATTGTATAGATTAGCGAGACAGAGAGACAGAGATGGGAAGGATATGCAACAGATAAGGGTGATTAAAGATAGAGATGGAAAGGTGCTAACAAGTGAGGAGAGTGTGCTGAGAAGATGGAAGGAGTATTTTGAGGAGTTGATGAATGAGGAGAATGAAAGGGAAAGAAGGGAGGAAGAGGTGAATACTGTAGAGCAGGAAGTTGAAAAGATTAGAAAGGATGAGGTGAGGAAGGATCTGGGGAGAATGAAGAGTGGAAAGGCTGTTGGTCCAGATGACATACCAGTGGAGGTGTGGAAGTGTCTAGGAGAGACAGTAGTGGACTTCCTGTCTAGGTTATTCAACAGGATTTTAGAGAGTGAGAAGATGCCTGAGGAATGGAGGAGAAGTATCCTAGTGCCAACCTTTAAGAACAAGGGTGATGTGCAGAGTTGTAACAACTACAGAGGTATAAAGTTGATGAGCCACACACTGAAACTTTGGGAAAGAGTAGTGGAAGCTAGGCTAAGAAGAGAAGTGGATATTTGTGAGCAGCAGCATGGCTTCATGCCCAGGAAGAGCACTACTGATGCAATTTTTGCTCTGAGATTGTTAATGGAGAAGTACAAAGATGGTCAGAAAAGCTTCACTGCGTCTTTGTGGATTTAGAAAAAGCGTATGACAGGGTGCCAAGAGAAGAGCTATGGTCCTGTATGAGGAGGTCAGGAGTGGCAGAGAAGTACGTCAGAATAGTTCAGGATATGTATGAGAGAAGCAAGACAGCAGTGAGATGTGCTGTAGGTCAGACAAAGGAGTTCAAAGTGGAGGTGGGGCTACATCAAGAATCAGCTTTGAGTCCCTTCTTATTTGCTATGGTGATGGACAGGTTGACAGATGAGGTCAGGCAGGAATCGCCGTGGACAATGATGTTTGCAGATGACATTGTAATTTGTAGTGAGAGCAGAGAGCAGGTGGAGGAAAACCTGGAAAGTTGGAGGTCAGCTCTAGAAAGAAGAGGAATGAAAGTCAATCGCAGCAAGACAGAATACATGTGTTTGAACGAGAGGGAGGGAAATAGAACAGTGAGGTTACAGGGGGCTGAGGTCAAGAAGGTGCAGGAAATTTAGGTATTTGGGGTCAACAGTCCAGTGTGACGGGGAGTGTGGAAAAGAGGTGAAGAGACGAGTGCAGGCAGGTTGGAGTGGGTGGAGAAAAGTGTCAGGGGTGTTGTGTGACAGAAGAGTGTCAGCAAGAGTCAAAGGAAAGGTGTACAGAACAGTAGTGAGACCAGCTATGATGTATGGGTTGGAGACTGTGGCAGTGAGGAAGAGACAAGAGGCAGAGCTGGAAGTAGCAGAGATGAAGATGTTGAGGTTCAGTTTAGGAGTGACTAGGATGGACAAGATTAGGAACGAGCACATCAGAGGGACAGCTCAGGTTGGTTGTTTGAAAACAAAGTCAGAGGGGCCAGGTTGAGATGGTTTGGACATGTGCAGAGGAGGGATAGTGGTTATATTGGAAGAAGGATGCTGGAGATGGAGATGCCAGGCAAGAGGTCAAGAGGAAGACCAAAGAGGAGATATATGGATGTGCTGAAAGAGGACATGAAGGTAGTTGGTGCAAGAGTAGAGGATACTGAAGACAGAGTTAGGTGGAAAAGGATGATCGCTGTGGCGACCCCTAAACTGGGAACAGCCGAAAGTAAAAGAAGATTCTTCAGTTCATTGAGCAGGTCTTTCAACAGTTCTAGGCCTTTTGCAAATCTTACATGGAACCCCAGTCTAAGGTATATTGGTGGTAATCTTTATTTTCATCCATTTTATAAGAATCGCACCAACAGATGTTGCCTTAGGCAGCACAGTGTCACAAAGGGTAGCACTGTGGCCTTCCAATTTGAAGGTTCCCTGTTCGAGGCTACCCAGTGACCTTCATGGGAGGAATTTGCATCTTCTCTAGGCACCAGCAGACCCCCGTGACCTCGAAAAAGAAACACGAAGATTAATGAATGAAGTTGCCTTCACACCGAGCTGATGGCTCGAGACTGAGACTGAGGGGCAAAAGTGTTAAAATGACAGGGTTTCATTTGGAAAAGTGCCATGAGTACACAGGTCAAACTCCAATTAGTTAGCGTGATGTAATGTGCATACCCTCAATTGTCCTGCAGACCATCCAAGACTTTTAGGGCTAAAGATTTGTCCCTGGTGTCCTCAGGAGCGTCTCTGTTCGTAGTGGAGAGGTTTGAGTCGAACAGTGTTTAGACAGGTATATTTTGTTCAGCTAACAAGTTAAACACTAATAGAATACACGAATGGAGGGTGGGATATTTTTGTTTAAAAAAAAAGTTACGTTAACTGGTCACTTATCCTCACAATTGTTGTTGGTTGAAGCACTTTTTTTCATGCAATTTCATCAAATTACAAATGAAAATGGAAATAGCCCCCCCAAATCAGTTGGAAAAAGCTTGTGTGAGGTTCAGGAACTGCATTTTAGAGTTACATGGAAACTTTATTAGAGGGGATCCTCCACAGGGCACCGCTCTTTGCCAGATCTCGGTGGAAGAGGATCCACCCTTGAGAGAGCCCAGACTCGGGTCTGTGTTTGAGATCTGGCTGTATCCCAGCCCTGAGTCCAGCCTGGGTATGAGGGCTGAGAAGAAAGAGGAAAGATGCTGACTAAACTCCTGTGTTCTTGTGCCGTGGGCCACACAGAAGGCTCTTTCATGGGCCTCCACTTTCCCAGGGACCCAACAGAACAATGGCACACTCGAGTGCCCAGGCTGGATGGGTTTGAGCACTGGTGCTCACAGATGGAAACGTTCAGATGCTGGATCACAGGAGAGTCATGTTTATTGTATGTTTAGAAGGCCCAGGTAATGTAGAAATGGGATGCTAGCGAAATCACAATATTATTAAAGTTTTCAGTGTGATTTATGTGGTAGTTTTGTATTGAATCTACATCTACTGAGTGAAAGTGATTCTCATTAATGATCAGTTTCAAAGGTTTTTAGTCAGACCTCACAATTAATATGGACAGAGGTATAATCCTTGAAACCTGAACTTTGTTTTATTTTTGCCTAAGATCTTTTTTAATGACTGTCAACAATGAAGTAATTTCAGCCTTCAACTAGATCCTCAGCTTAATGCTTTCAAAAAGACGGAGACAATCTGAGACGGACGTCAAATCTATAAACTCTCTTCATCTGCTTAAAGCCAGACTGTAATTATCATCTTAGACTTGAAACGTTGTCGAGACTGAAGAAAATTAGTTGAATTGCTTCCTGAATCCTGCTTCCGGTAGTCGTCTCCTTGGATTTATATTTGTTTGGAAGTGTATTTAGCATTCTGCAAGAAATTTTCATTTACTTTACATTCTTTATAAATGTGTTTAAAAGTTAAAGTAGCACAAAGGTACCAATTAAAACTATATGCTTAAGCATCACATATGGTCTGTGGTGGTAATAACTAAAACTCATTGGGGTGGTGTGTCAGAGTTTTATATATATATATATATATATATATATATATATATATATATATACATATACACACACACACACATCATTAAAAAACAGAAATAATTGCGATGCAACAGAGTTGAGGCCTTGTTCACGCAATTCAAGTTATTTTGTAGATTTTTGTTTTGCTTTTTGCCTTGCGATGGACTGGCGACCTGTCCAGGGGCAGACCCCCACCACCTCTATCCCAATGTGCGCTGGAGATGACCGTGAAGGGAATAAGCAGGTTGGAAAATTAATGAATGTTTTGCTTTTCATCCAGCTGTAATTGCAGCACAGGCAGCAAAGCAAGCAAAACCAGAATTTTTGATGTTTTTTTTTTTTTTAATATGTGCTTGTATTGCAGCCATTTGAAATAAAATGCACTTTTAAAATGTTCTTTGAACAGTTTAATTAGATGGTTTCAAAAAGAAAAGCTGCTTTTCGCTGTCCCTGGAATACTTGTTTAGGCACAAATGTGCATAAATTCAGATAAATAAGATCTACTAATCTACCAAATGAATATAAGTAAAATATATGAACAAAAACTGAAGGGTTCGTCCAGCATTTCACACTTACTTCACTAAAAAAACTAAACTTATCCCATGAACACCACAAATCGACATCTTTTGAAAAATCATTAGGGCACTTGATGAACTCATTAGAGACTGAATATTTCTGAAGTCATTCCTACTGGATCTGACTGTTCATTTGAATGTTATTTCTGCTAAATCTATGTTTCTGGATTTGGTTATGCTCGGAATCCCCTTGAGTGAGTTTAGGAAATCATTGTCATTAGAGAAAGCGCTTTGAAAGCTGGAGAGGACTGGTACTCTGATCCATGCACTGATTAAAGGATGTTTTAGTGTTTAATATCAGAGTACTGATATTAAAGAACAGCCAAAAAACATGAATGAGCTTTTGTTCTCGCGGGATAGAGTTTGAATGAAAACAAATCAGCCATCAGCAAAGCCCTCTTCTGTTTTCTCAAAGCAGCAAACTTGGTATTTGGTCCAATTTGATGGAGCTTTTATGGCATTCATTTTATTATTATTTTTGGCTTATTTTACGTTTTGTACTATTTTCTCAAGGAGAGCTTTCCCACACAGGTTTGGAGGGGTCTGGAAAATTGCCATAGTATCCTCTATGTTCTGACATCATATGGGAACTATGCTGAGAATCAATAATTGGAGAAGCATTGTTGATGTAAACAAACTTTCCTTTGATGAATGAATTTAGCAAGACAATTTTAACTGGTGGTACAGAACAGACTGAACCGTACACTTTTCTTTTTTACAAGTAAGGGAATCAATTCCAGTGCCGAGGTTATGAGTAGAGGAAGGATATTATTCCTGTTTGGAGGGGCCATAGAAAGTCCACCAGCACTTTAAGGAGGCAACGAAAATGAAAAGAAGACTAGTGTATCCCGAATAGACTCAGACATAACTAGAATTAATAACACCCAAAATCCACCCACAAGGAGAATTCAGGAATTCAAAGGCTGTTGTTTTTTAATGGCTCCAGTTAGCAGCTGGAAACTACCTCGATAACTTGGAAAAACCAATAAAAGAATTTTAAAAGGCCAAAAACCATGGACTTTCGGCATGGTAACAGTTTTTAGAGGATTGGGTACAGTTTGTAGTTGTCTATTTGGGATATTTTGTTTGTTAGTTACACACACACACACACACACACACACACACACATATATTTATATATATTTTAAAGAAAGTGCCTTGTGTGAGGTCTCGTACTGCTCGTGCATGCTCTCAGTGTGTGTGTTTTCGAGGTGACCCGTGCAGGAAAGATGGGGAAGGGAGGAGGTTATTTACATTGGCAGCTCTACAAGGGGAAATGAGCTGACTTCAAAGCACCAGCTCAGAGGAATTGGAAGTCGAGTGTATTGGATTTAGCAGGATACATGCATACTCCAGTACAGCCTGATGGTAGCTGTGGCATATTGTCTTTTTAAAGGTCCACTTACCTCAAAAATGTGTTTATCCTACTTTTTTTGTCACTTTATTTGGCTGTTATATGTATTTAATGTAGATATGCCACATAGTTTTTGTTGTGATTACTAGAGAAGTTCTGAAAACTTTGGAAATGTGAAAATGGTCCCACTTTTGACTATAATGGGCAAGACTGTTGCCAGGTCAAACAGCCACTCACAAGCAAGTTTTCAGTTGAGCTTGATACACCCGTTTTAGTTGGTAAGCAGTCATTAATGAATGAGGCTTAAAGTGACTGATGATAACATAAAGTAAATAAAACAGTAATAAAACTTCTTGAGCAATTGCCTGATGGTATGTTTCAATCGACATTCTACACTTACTACTGTTTAAATACAAAAAAGTCAAATCACGGTCTCACAATATCTGTATTTTAATTTGGTGATTTCACCATTCTTTCATTTAATGTAGATACTTTGTTGAATCTAAGTCAAACTCATGTTCATGGTGAAATGTCTGGATGCTGTGGCTGAAAATGTTATTGTAAGGTCTAAGTTACTTTCAGATTTTATGAAGTGTACTTGAGTTCCTGCAGGAAAGAAAGGACCAGCTCCAGTAACTTGTCTGTCTTGTCTAGCAATACTACTCCATGACTTTGCTTTCCTCACAAAAATACATCTTAATATAACTTTAAATAAAAATTCTAAAATTAAGTGCCGTCCGTGTAATTTCTTCAGTGTTTACTGAAATGTAGACAAATTAATTCTCAACTTCTTGTCTGCGGGTAGATGATGAAAACTCTGTGCCGTTGCTTTATGAGTTGACGTTGTGGTTGTAGATAAAGTCTTTCGTGTCATGCAGATAAAATGATGGACGGCACGTGAAACAGCAAACTGAGCAAAGATCATCTGTCTGTTAATTGGCAATAGTGGGTGAAGTAATCAAATTATCGTGTCATAATCTGTTTGGTCTCAAACTTTTACTCAAATGAAAAATAATTTTTCAAGAAAAAATGATTACTCACCCATAATTAAACGAAAACCTTGAGTCAGAACTTTTTTGCGATGTCTACTCCAGACCACAAAAAGTATGGCAGGAAACCATTGTTTAAATAGTCTGTTATCTTGGAGAAATCAATAGAGGAGAGCAAGAGTATAACTGGAATGTGCTGATCTTGTCGTGTCCAGGCATGTTGCAGAGAAGGCCGTCGCTGGAGGACTTTGTGGATGCACTGGTGTGTGATCTGGAGCAGGATTTTGAGACCTTCATCATGGACTCTGAGGCCTGACTGGGAGAGTGAGTGTTATGGCTAGTGATCAGTTATATTCAATATTCATCCTTTATCTCCTGCTTTTGCTTTGAGAAACTGTTTTAAACACTCTAAGAGCAGGTGAAAAATGTTGATGTTTTACACAAAAATGAATTGAAAATAAAATATTTCAAGACTTGGAGTTTTTTTTTTTTAAATAAATGTAAGTATATGTAAAAGTGTAAGTGGTTTAATTGTGTTCAATAAATAATTATTAATTGATTTTTAATTCAACATTTTTTTTTTTTTACATTTACTCATTTTCCAGTTCCCCAATAGATGATCTGTTAAGCCATTCTGGACATTGCACTTTTAGCACAGGTCATTAAATCTAATAGCTTACCAAGATCAGATCAATTACATGTGGTTACAAATTTGCCACATTGCTTCAACAATATTTCGAGATCTGAGATCTTTTGATGTAGCAGATGTTCTATTGCACTAATATCCGGTGAGTTTAAAAGAACTGCAGCCCTGCACAATTTAGCTTCAGAATTAATGAATCACATGTATTGTTTCTAGTACATCTACGCACCTATGCTCTATGGTTTTTGCTCAAATTCTTCCTTTCTCTCTTCATTTTTGAAAACATTCTAATATCACAAAGATGCACAAATATCATAACTGGTAAAAAATATTATTGGGTATATGTAACTCAACAGCGCCACCTAAACCACAATGTAGGCCAAGGAGTGATGCGGGGTGCCAAAAGCTGTGAAAAAGTGCCAATTACCGTATTTTTCGGCTCATAAGACGCACCGGCACATAAGACACACACAATTTTAAAAGAGGAAGATCTAGAAAAAAAAGATTCTGAACTAAATACTTTTGTAAAATGTTTTATATCAACTGTGTAAAAGTTAACAGCCAAACATGTAACATGAACAGACAGTAAACAGTAAAAGTAACAAAAAAAGGCTGTAATGTTTTTCCTTGCCCCCACTCATCACTCTAAAGTCCACCATTCGTCATCACCATCACTGTTCCAGTGCAACATTGCCCCCACATTAGTAATACCGTAATAGCCAGTAACATTGTCACTACATTACTAATAATAGCCAGTAACATTGTCACTACATTACTAATAATAGCCAGTAGCATTGTCACTACATTACTAATAATAGCTAGTAGCATTGTCACTACATTACTAATAATAGCTAGTAACATTGTCACTACATTACTAATAATAGCTAGTAACATTGTCACTACATTACTAATAATAGCTAGTAACATTGTCGCTACATTACTAATAATAGCCAGTAACATTGTCACTACATTACTAATAATAGCTAGTAACATTGTCACTACATTACTAATAATGGCTAGTAAGATTAGTAATAATACATTAGTAATAATAGCCAGTAACATTGTCACTACATTACTAATAATAGCCAGTAACATTGTCACTACATTACTAATAATAGCCAGTAACATTGTCACTACATTACTAATAATAGCTAGTAACATTGTCACTACATTACTAATAATAGCCAGTAACATTGTCACTACATTACTAATAATAGCCAGTAACATTGTCACTACATTACTAATAATAGGCAGTAACTTTGTCACTACATTACTAATAGCTAGTAAGATTGCCCCCACATTACTAATAATAGCCAGTAACATTGTCACTACATTACTAATAATAGCCAGTAACATTGTCACCACGTTACTAATAATAGCCAGTAACATTGTCACTACATTACTAATAATAGCCAGTAACATTGTCACCACATTACTAATAATAGCTATTAACATTGTCACTACATTACTAATAATAGCCAGTAACATTGTCACTACATTACTAATAATAGCCAGTAAAATTGTCACTACATTACTAATAATATACAGTAACATTGTCACTACATTACTAATAATAGCTAGTAACATTGTCACTACATTACTAATAATGGCTAGTAACATTGTCACTACATTACTAATAATAGCCAGTAACATTGTCACTACATTACTAATAATAGCTAGTAACATTGTCACTACATTACTAATAATAGCTAGTAACATTGTCACTACATTACTAATAGTAGCTAGTAACATTGTCACTACATTACTAATAATAGCTAGTAACATTGTCACTACATTACTAGTAATAGCCAGTAACATTGTCACTACATTACTAATAATAGCCACTAACATTGTCACTACATTACTAATAATAGCCAGTAACATTGTCACTACATTACTAATAATAGCCAGTAACATTGTCACTACATTATAAATAATAGCCAGTAACATTGTCACTACATTACTAATAACAGCCAGTAACATTGTCACTACATTACTAATAATAGCCAGTAACATTGTCACTACATTACTAATAATAGCCAGTAACATTGTCACTACATTACTAATAATAGCCAGTAACATTGTCACTACATTACTAATAATAGCCAGTAACATTGTCACTACATTACTAATAATAGCTAGTAAGATTGTCACTACATTAGTAATAATAGCTAGTAACATTGTCACTACATTACTAATAATAGCCAGGAACATTGTCACTACATTACTAATAATAGCCAGTAACATTGTCACTACATTACTAATAATAGCCAGTAACATTGTCACCACATTACTAATAATAGCTAGTAACATTGTCACTACATTACTAATAATAGCTCGTAACATTGTCACTACATTTATAATAATAGCTAGTAACATTGTCACTACATTACTAATAATAGCTAGTAAGATTGCCCCCACATTAGTAATAATACAGTGGTTCGCAAACTTTTTTAGTCGAGCCCCCTTTTAAACCTTTAAAAGAGTCTGGGCAACCCCAGATGTAAAATAATACTTATTTAATAATTATTTAATAATTATTTTAATGTAAAATAAATGTAACTACTCCTTAATGTTAAATAACTCATTGTTTATAGCTTATTCAAGTGACAATTCGGTTGAGAGCGTTTTGTTTTCCTCACGCGAGAGAGAGAGAGAGAGAGAGAGAGAGAGAGAGCTGTGCATCTGACGTTCACCTGCTGTTCTAATAGAAATCCTTTTGATTTTTGTCAGCTTATGAAAACCCACATAACTCCATTAATGAAGGATCAAACTGTCCAAGTGAATGTTTAGCGGAAAAAAAACCCTCACAGACTGAAGACGATGCAGATTGATCATCATCTTATCGTCAGGCTTAAGAAACTGTGCCCATTTCACATCTTGAAATGTATTTTAGCATGAGAAATCGGGTTTGTAGCGTGAGAGATCACTCAAATGCGTTGAATGTGTGAGAAACGGCAGCTGAGCTCTGTAGTTTCGCTCGTGAGTATGGATGCGGAAGCCAAAGGCATTGTGGGAAATGTACTTTTTCCCCCTGTTTTCATTACGACCGCGCTATGGCAGAGATGGGCGATGATGTCAGCGCGCAGCGCTGGGTAAACAAATATGGCCGCGGCTTCGGCCTAGCTCCGGAGCTCTTACGCCTCTCATACGGCCGTGACCGGACTTCGCGGCGCTCTGCATTCGGTCGATAAAACGCACCAACTTTTCCCCCTCAGTTTTGGGGAAGAAAAAGTGCGTCTTATGAGCCGAAAAATACGGTAGTCTGTTCTTAGGTCTCGAGCATCGAATGTGCTTAGAAACCTAGAGTAATTGCTCAGAGTAATATTGTTTCATAGCTTTCTGCAAATTTTTGAGGATCTAAACATTTCAAATATTGGAATTCGTGAAAATTACATCTACTTGTGGTTTGAAAGTGGGTTTGGCGAAAAGGTTCTATAGCACCGCCTAATGTATTTCAGCTTGTGGTGCACTAACAGTTTGTTGTAGGTTAATGAAATTTGGCACACATGTTTAAGGTACCAAGACTTAAATATAAGTATTGGATCATGTTTCCAAAATCGACAGGAAATCGGCTATTTCGCAAAAACATCTAAAAATGGCCACTCTTTACGAACCCCTCTTAGAGATTTTATTTGATCACCATGAAACTCTGGCAGTCTCATCTAAAGACCTTTGCGATTAAATTGAGGAGCTTTTTTGATTTCAATGAACAATTCAATCTTGGCTGGCAGTCAGCTGATATTCAATGTTTCACAATTAAGCAGGACGATGTTATTTCCCTGCCGTATAATGTCCAGCCGGGATAGAAAATTTTCCATGTGTGTTAACTAAGGGTCTGAGTGTGTGTGTGCGTGCTTGCGTATCAATTTTCAATGAGAGGCGATAGCCAATGTAATGTAACATTAGTTTTTTATGGTGTTTATAACAAAACTGCGTCAAGCATGTTATTACTTTGAATCAATCAGTTCTTTCCTATTTGATGAAATTCAACATAATTTCATGTCAGTCCTTTCATGACAGTTAATGTTCAATTTGTCAACTCAAAGCTGATTTTGCAAATTTCAGGGTTTCTCTAAAAGCAAATCAGCAAACTCAGCCCATCAGGAGCAACAATTCTATTTCGTGTTCATCAATGTACTACCTACTGCACACACATTTTCATGTTACGCTTATAAAATGTTTTCTCCTGAATTTCCACTTTTTTTAAGAGCCCCTATTGTGGATTTTTGAAAATGAACTTTTCATTAACCCTTTAAGACCTAAGGGAGCGCTTGCGATCCCATTTGCATATCAAACTATAAATGCCTGTAAAACTAGAACCTCAAAAGACATAAAATATGCCTCATAGAGCTTTTTTTTTCCATGAATGGGTGTGTCAAAAACCAGTAAAAGTTGCAACAAAAAAAAATGTTTACACAATGAAAACATAGTTCACACCACGGGTGTTAATGGCACTTCCGAATCCGATGAAGGATATTTTCTCATTAGATTGTAAAAGTGATTGTTCCACAATATTACCTGCACACCACGGCGTGACGTCATCTTCCTTGGACTTTTACCGCGGCGAAAACTTTTGGCTAGGACTCACTCAATAGGTATCTAAATCTCTCCTAAACATCCCAACATCCATTTTGAACATCGGGTTCAAAAAAGCCACACATTGGTAAAGAAAGTACAAGCACATTGGTAAATGCAGTCCCTTCATGCGTGAGGCATGTGAAGTGCATCAGGAGCAGTCACAAGCCTCCCACAGCTCTTGAGCGCAGTACAATACTGTTGCACTGTAAATAGCTTGTGTAGTAACTAGTTTTATATATAATATATATATATATATATTTTTTTTTATGCCTGATTTGGTTGTGTTTTCTTGTTCTAAAGTCTCACCACAGCAAAAATCCATTTTTATTATTTTTTGCACTGTATATTGATAAGTTTTGTCTAATACAAAGATATCTATGATCAAAAGCATCTTCGAAACTTTTTTTTTACAATTTGCTAATTGATTGCACAGTTATAAATTGGTTATTTTGATGTTCATGGTATGTTTTCTGCAAAATGTGCATGTTTTTCATGAACCTTTCAAAATCATAATAGCGGCTCTTAAAGGATGCCTTAAAGAATCCCTCTGATAAGGAGAGTTTTCATAACAGAGTGACTTGTTTGCCACTGAGTGTAAGAGCCATTTGATTGCTGCTCGCAGCTGTAATAATATTAATGTTATTTATTAATATAAAAATATGAATATTATTTCCCCCGTATCTGCCATTGTGTAATATGCAGTGAATGCAAGCAATTTACTGAATTTAAGTGTGTGGGTCTGTACCTGTGTTTTGTTACATGTTTCGTTGTTTACGTGTGGTTCGTGAATTTTATGTCTACATATTATACACAATTGTTTCATAATTCAATAATAAAATGTATTCTTGCCACAATGTCTTGGTGTAGAGTTTATTTACAATAATTGGAACACACTACAATTACAATGTTCACAAAGCAAGTGTATATATGCACAGGAGTATCTACATTATAAAAATATTTCTATAGTACACTATCTACAATTCAACACAGATGGACTGCTCAGGAGAAGCTCATTCTCAAAGAATTAACCCTTTGTGTTCAGTGCTTTTGTTTAGTCATTGATGACGTCTTTAAGCAGCTGATGGTGAGTCACACATCACTGGAGAGAGAGTGTGTTTCTGTGTGTGGCCTGATGTTGCCTGCAAGCTGAGATTAGAGCGGAGCATCCTGAAATGAGATGAAAAGAAAAAACAGTCAGCGTTTAGCTCAATAAATGCACTGGGTTAATATTGGGTTCTGTGTTAAATAACAACATTGACGGTAAAAAAAAAACAAACATCAGAGCTAAAAAAGCATTTTATCTCAAGGTGTCAGCTTTGATGGTTCTTCACCCCAGGATTCTTTGAGATTTCAACCTGTAATTTTGGATTGCATGCTTCTGAACAAACTGAACTATAGAAACCGCACACCCAACTGTTGGGTTTTTTTTGTTTGTTTTTTTTTTTTTTTGCATTTTTTTGTCACTCGTTTTGTAAAGGTGACTAATTGGGGGGGAGTTTGGCATAATCATGACTTGCCCTCACCGGCCACTTTATTAGGTACACCCATCCAACTGCTTGTTCTAATCAGCCAAAGAAATGGCAGCAAGGAAATGCATTTAGGAGTGCAAACATGGTCAAGATGATCTGCTGTGATTTAATCAGAAATGTGATTTAACTGAATAAACATGGCACGCTTGTTGCTGCCAGACGGGCTGGTTTGAGTTTTTCAGAAACTTTTGCTCTACTGGGATTTTCACACACACAACCATCTCTAAAATATCCGGTGAGCAGCCATTCTGTGGATGCTAATGCCATGTTGATAATAAAGGAGAATGGCCAGACTGGTTCCAGTTGATAAAAAGGCAACAGTAACTTAACTACTCACTCGTTAAAATCAAGGTATGCACAAGAGCGTCTCTGAACACATATTACGTCGAACTTTAAGCTACAATTTAAACAGGCTCACCAAAATTGTCATTGCCTGATTCAAAACATTGCAGCAAACTTTGGATGGTGGGGTCAGAATGTTTGTTCAAAAACACAACAGAAGTTTGAGCGCATTTGCAAATGCATTTGAAAAAAATAATATTGCTACAATTTTTAACCCTTTAAACAAAACCAGCTTTTACTTCCAACGCTGTCTGAAGAGGCCAATGGACGGCATGACTTCACGTGTTTGACCAGAGCACGTTGTTTGACCGTCAAAGACTCTTTTATGTGTTTGAAGGGAAATTGAATCATTCCTTTCTTTCATGACAAGCTTTTCACATGCTGCTTTTGTTTCCTGTGAAGGCCTGTTTACACACACCACACGGCGAGCTTCATCAGTCGCGCATTTGCTTTGGCTCTTGTGAACGAATACAGAAGTGGATTGTTTCTACATGCAGTCAATTTCTCTGCAGTTGCCTACGATAATTGTTTGTAAATGAATGATGGCGTTGTTATTTCACTCTACTATTCCATCAAAAATAAGATTCTAGCAAAATGAACAAATGCTTTGAATGTTTAAATGTAAAATGCAATAATTTTTTTAGAGGCGTGTTCGAAGCGATGAGTTCATGCAACCTTTTTTATGTTTTATGGTCTGCTGATATTTTATTTGAAAAAAGATCTTCATTTTTACTTGAAACTGTCATTTGATTGAAAAGCTTTTGCAAGTATTCACAAAATATTTTAATTTCTTGGTTAGTACAATACTTCATGTTTCACGTTATCATAAAATCCCTTGCAGCTCATTTTAAAATAACAAATTATTCCCCAGGTCTTAAAATGATTGGGTGAAAATTAAATTTTAAAATCTTTGTATTTGTAATATGTAATTTATATTAGATGTAAAAAAAATTGTTTAAATGATGTGTGTATTTGATAAGTATTTCTAATCAAATATGAATGTGTGAAACCTTCAGTCATGAATTTGAATTGAAATGTCAATGTATTTTATTGTGAAAATGTGAATGAACTCTGATTACTCATCTTCCATTTCTTTGCAATTCTGTTTATAACTTTTAAAAGCATCAAACTTTTTCTTGAACAGCAAAATTGAATGGAAATACCACTTCTTTGAGTACTTTAGACCAGTGGTCCCAAAATTTTTTTTTTTTTCAGACTGGTTTAATGTCAGACAACATTTTCAGGGACCGGCCTTTGAGGTGTGGTGGAAAATTACAGTGAAATATTATTAGGGATGCACCGAAATTTCGGCCGCCGAAATTTAAGAAAGCGCCGAAAATAAAAGCGAAATTGTCACCGAGCCTCTCCCATCCTCACGTCTCGTTCGCGCATCAAACACGGAGTATGTCGGCGGTTTGGAAGCACTTCAAAGTTTCAGATGAGGACAGGAAAGTTCCAATATTTTTGCAATTATTTTTCATCTGTTTGTGCAGTGTTGTTTGGTACAGTAATTTAAAACTGAAGTAAAAAAAAGCAGCTAGAATTTTTTTTGCACAATTTTGTTACAGAAAGAAATTTTATTTAGTTTTGTTATTGTTAAACAGCCTTATTACTGTTATTTATTATCAATAAAAGTTTGATTAATTCATTCATTTGTAGTTTTTTTTAAATACAAACAAAAAGAAAATATTTTAAACATGTTTTTTAATGAAGCCATTTTCCGTATCAGTTTTCGGCCAAGTTATAATGTACTATTTCATTTTCGGCCTTGAATTTTCATTTCGGTGCATCCCTAAATATTATAATTCGACCAGCGTGTAAATTGTGGTACTTTCTAAACACAATAATAAACGTGAATCTACCTGTTTGCTACTACAGCGACCTCTTAACATCGCAACATCATCATAACATGAGTAATATCACCTCTTCAAGGGTTCTCCAGTTCCACATTGTTACTTGTGGATAATATTGTTGTAATATATACATTTGAAGCAAGTAAACACAAACTACTTATTGTTTTATTCACACAATAAGTGATCACTCGTTAAGTCAGAGGAATAGCCCCCAGATCAGTGAATGGTTTAAACAAGCACATAAACATCATCTCCCTTGTTCTGTGAAACAAGTGTTGGAAATCTAAAAATGTAGTCTGACCTTCAGTCTCAGTCATCTGTTTCCAAGGTCTCTTCTGTTGTATGTGGTGCCTGTGTTTCTCCTTCATCTTTCTCATCTTCTTCATTAGAATAGGTCAGAATCTCATGACACTCCAGTCTGTCCAGACAACACACACCCAGAGCTCAGTTGATTGGTACAATTACCTAGTTATCCTCATGAAAGAGGGAAGACTGTGAGACTGACCGGCGATATATTCAGGAGGTTCACCTGCCATTTATTCAAAGTGAGTTTTTAGGCTTAGGTTATTGAGTCTAGCAGAGGTTTGGACTCGAGTCATATGACATAGAATTGATTCATTAATTTAGTGACAAGACTCGACAAAATGGCAAAAGACTTGCGACTCGACTTGATACTGAATGACTCGTGACGACCTCTTTGACTTGAAAAGACTTAATAATCGATTCGCATTTCGCTCTGTGTGAGTTCCATTGCGTATGCTTCTTAATCCGAGAGATTTTAGTGTTCAAATGCATTTACATTTAAGCTGTTGGCAGGCGTACATTTCAAGATATTAACACATTTGATCTACTGGAACACAGAAATCTTTTATTTTATTTCTTTGTTGTTTTTTGTAAATTACTTGATGTGACTATAAATTAAAATTCAGTTTTTTAAAAAGTCACAATTTCAACTACAAAACCATTGTTTGAGGTGAAAATTATATTTTACGCACAAAAAAACTTTGTGCAACTTTGCCTGTCACTACATGGCTGTTGCTCCTGTTAGTCATCTGTTTTAGAGGAACGTGATTGGCTGCTGCGCATGCAAAACTTTTCTAAAGGACGATGGAAAATAGGTGCAAAGAATATCAGTTTTAATCTGCAGGATTAGACTGACAAATGCGCAGGATTGACTTCAGATTTTGCGCACAAAATCTTTTGTGCGTGTACTATTTTGCACAATTCACTAGTTTTTACAATTCACAAAACCTAATTTACATTTGTAAACCATTTATGTATTGATTTTGATTAGACGCTGAACATTAAAAGTACAGTGAGACTGATGTATGATGTGTGATACAACCTATGTACTTCTCGGTTTGTGTAGTACTGACCCATCATTGGCAGCGCAGTGTGTGTGAATGGGCTGATTCTGGTGCCCTCCACTTTGACTCCAGGTCTCATCACAGCACACGGATGAGATCAGCTCAATGGGGCCTGGAAAACAGAAATCCATGACACTCCAGAATGGTTTGTGTGATTATTAAACCGCTCCTATAACAGACACTGGACATGTTCGGACTTGTTCAGGAGCTGTCCTCCAGAGTTCAGCAGCGTTATCAGCGTGTTGTGAAAGGTGTGTTGCTCACCGTGCATGTTTGTATGGGCTGGTTGGTGGATGCAATGGCAACAGGGTGGATGAGGACGCTCCATGAGCCTCCGGTCGAGACAGGAAAGCTCTGAGTCCACAGATGGGCCCTCCAAATGACGCAGAGATACTGGGACACACGTGAAGAGTGCATCAGTAAAAAATCATTAATGAAAAAATGAGGTAACTCAAAGTTAACTTTATTTAAAGTTAGAGCAGATGTTGCTTTATCTAAATATGTTAACACTGCCTCATTTACTGTTTATTTCAATGTTTTCAGTTCTATCCATACACTGGAGATAAATATCGCAATATGTTGACATCCCTTTTAAAATCCAAACTTAATCAATAGCTCAAAAAAGAACAATTTCCAGCTTTTCAAAAGGCTAAGTTTTATTGAAGACTTTTTTTTTTAACTCCATAACGTGGAATTAAGGTTAATATACAAACTTGGATGACAAAATCTTCAAAATAAAATCCTAGTTTTACTTCGTTTAAATTAGTTGAAGCAAAAATGAATAGTGGAAAAGTGCACAACAACCAAGTGTATTTCAAAGTACTCTATAGGTTGAAATACACTTGGTTGTGCACTCTTCCACTATTCATTTTACCAGTAGACATCTTTTTCAGAATGAGCCCCGTCATGCATTTTTGTGCATGAGCTTTAGGAAAGGGCAATAAGGCTTTCTTCTTCTCTTTATGATGGTTGCATGTCCATCTTTCTAAAATTTTCACATTTAGTACAGTACTTTCACTGATATGTAAAGCTTTCCTGTTCTTCTTGTAGCCCTCACTTTTTGTGTAAATAAATTATTTCCTTTCTCAGATTTTGTGACATTTCTCTTCCATGGGGAACCATTGCTGACAGCATGAAATGGAAAGTGCTTTTCTTGCTTAATTAATGCCCTTTCTTAGTCACTTGTTTCCTGGGGATACCTCTTAAAGGAATCATTGGACTCACATGTGGTTGAATGCCTGTTAATTAGAATTTTGTAGTCTTAAGTATGGCTTTTCTCCTAAGAGAAAATATATTGTTTTTTTTGCAACATGGACTTTTATGAATTTGTAAGAAAAAAACAAACACTTTTTTGTGTTTAAATTAACAAATCTAGTTAGCAATCATTAGCAATCATATTTGTGGGGGTATTTTGTAGTATAGTATCTTATAGAAAATGTAGATTCTGAAAGGAAACTAAAGTAAAGTAAATAGGTCATGTGAAACAAATTGGCTTTGTGCCTCGTAGATCTGCAATATAATGCATACAGCACTCAGACGTAAAGGACATGGATCCAGTGTGAAGCAACCATCAGGTGTTGACTATTCCTTGCAGCTCTTTGTCATGCTTATACTGGTTAGTCAAAACTGGTATTTTTGGCACTCGTTTTCTACGACTAATGACTGAATGCAGTGAAAAAGCCCTAAACTACTATTTTTGGCACTCGTTTTCTACGACTAATGACTGAATGCAGTGAAAAAGCCCTAAACTGCAACATGCGCTGAAAAACCTCCATATGGGTGGTGACCAATCAGAGAAGGATGCCCTGAATTACCTGGTTTGCTCTCAAGCAGCTGTCTCTTGCAATAGATGACGCATAAGATGCAGAGGGCGAGGAGGACACTGGCCAAAGCACTGCAAATTACTGCTGCTAGAGCCACGTCTCTGGGACCATCCACAGCTGAGGGCAAAGGAACCAGCTTCACCCTGCCCATGCCTGTCATACAGAGGAAGACAGCTAATCAATCACTGTTTATTAATCTTTACATACTAAACTAAATAGCCATTTATCTTTTATACGTTCGTATTGGTATACATCTAGTGGTGCCTGTCCCAACTCGCGTTCACCATTAATGCCAACATTTATTTCAGGGGTGTGTTCTCATTTCTTGGATTATATTAATATAGTACTTTGTAAATCTAATAGAACTAAGTGTTTCAGTCCCTTTGGAATGAGGATCTTGATAGTAGCCATCGGTGCGGAGAGGTTAGAAAGAAGGGTGAGGTATGTCACTGGGGTGATTAGGTGGTCAGCCATGAATGGTATACCTCTACAGACATGAATGGTTTCCAATTTAATACCCCAAAAGTTATACCCTTTTCTTTGAACCTCTTGAGAGGTGTGAGACATCTCTTTAAAGATATAAGATGAAAAACCGTAATGATTCGTTGAATGAGACATTTCCAGGAGGCTTAGTAGCATACTCTCCGTCCCAATTTCACCTTAGCCTTACCGCGTATCATCTGGCTCTACTTTACTGACTACCTGAGATTCTTATTATTAGAACAGAGCCAGTTAATGCTAGTTTTCCACCCGCTGCTAGGTCTAAATTTGTTTTTTTTTTTTTGTTTTTTCACATTAGCCTCTTCTACTTATCTTTCCATGGCACTAGAAACACCAAAGTATATACCAGCTTTATTGTTAGAGACCATAGGACCGTGTCTGAGCGGAATGTGGTAGCCATTATTTCTGGCAGAAACATATGCTTCTTATCAAGATCCAGTTCCAGTTTCCAGTACCACACTGCCTTCTTTTTGCTCTATAATGGTCTTGATGTTGGCCAGTTGTTGGCAAGACTTGTAAAATTAACATGATTAGTCAATGTTTGTGGTTGGAGTCAGAAATTCACTCAGATCCTTTATTTTATAACAATCCACACATTGAACAAGTGCGTTACGAACAGACTGACGGTCTGTCGAAAAACTAGTATACCTCAAAAAGTAAGCGTACATCATGTGTTTTACGTAATACGTGTGACTTGCAGTGGTCCCGTCCAAAAACGCACACACCAAGCACCCGTAAAAGATAAACAACAAATAACTATTTAACATAAATAATTCAGAACACTAACTGAGGATAGAACAAGGAATTTTCTCAGTGACTAACAACAGTTCATGGTCATAGACTTAAGACCTCTACACACCGAATTTTCAGTCCAAAGGTTTGTCCGACAATGCACCTCCATCGAAAACCATGGGCGGGAACGGGAGCCACATATCTGACCGAACAAGTGGTGCCAACAAAAAAAGACATTTGTAGGACATAAAAGAGCTGCAAACATCCTCTCTTTTCTCCAGATTTTTGTCAAACAGCCCCCTGTGATCAGCCACCAACAGTACAAGCCGCTCAACATCCATGATTTATTTACGTGTTCTTTGATTTCTTCTCTGTTGTCGTCTTCTTCTTTCCTGTTTTCATATGGCATGAAAGCATCTGTTGTACCGCAAACGTACCATTAATATTTCCTCAACCCAGACAAAAAGCACCCTGCTAAAAAGACATCCGAAGATTCGGGCAAAGTGTGGAGACCTTTAGTCAGTTGTGTTTTCATGGCTTTTGGTGCAATTGCATTGCTTGGTTGTCTTCACTCATTGGCTTTACATTGGTCATTTCCCCCCTCTGGACATTTTCCCCAAAGCCTAAACAGATATTTTTGGTGGCCATTTCCATCATTGCTGACTTAGTGTAGTATCAATAAAAGCAGGATGCTGTGGCAAAGCTAAACCTAGCAATGAATGTTCATCATTTTTTAAGCTGAGTAGGTTATTTTTTTTTTTTATTCGACGATGGACTGTTAACAGCTATGAACATGATGTCACCCATGCAAAACTGAAGAATTTAACGCTAAAAGAGGGTGTAGTCATCAGTCATTGCATATACCAAATGTGCATATAGTTAGGGCATGGACTGAGCAGAAATACAGAACTATTACTCTGCTTGATGCTCATCTCTGGATGTCACTAAACTTGCATGATATGATTGTGTTATTTTTTTTTAAAACCAATAGTTTTAACTACTTAATATTCAATTAAACCACATATGCTAGAGTGTCTGTTTTGTGTGTGCATGTGTGTGGAACTAGGTTTTAAATAGCAGAATATCCTGGAGGTGAAGGGCACATTCCTGGCCTGCCGATAATTTTTCCCCTTTCACCCCGGGCCAGTCAGGCCTTCAGTTGCAAGTCGACTGATCCCATTATTAGCAGGCGGATGAAGGTTGAAGGGACGAGCAAGGGTGTTTGAAGTCTACTGGGGAATGTGTAATAATCTTGAGAAAACCAGCTGCCATGCACACTTTGAAGGCAGCACAGTATCTCTGATGTCACTGTCTGCAGACTCTTCCCTTTCCTTCCCTGGAGACAGCATTTGTCTGAGGAAAGGCCTGACGATATCGAATTACTGATCTGGCCTGAAGAAGGGGTTTTACAGCCAGGCTTCTTCTGACACTGACTATTAAGTCGTCAGGATAATTGGGGTTATCATGTTATCTACTGTGTTCATCGATGTAGCCATCACTTTGGATGGGAAAACGAGTACACAGTGTGCTGGAAATGGTGTGGTTTCTATTGATGTTTCTTTCAATTGTAAATGCAATTGATTAATAGCTATGAAGCAGCCACAAACTTCCTGTTCTCACTATGAGAAAGTATACGAGTTTAATATTTTTCAAACAATATATAATCCTTTTGTCTATTCTTCTGGGAACAAACACAAAAACATACAAAAAAACAGCTAAAATGAATATAGAATAGTTTCCAAAGTTTCCATTATGTTGACTGCTATATTGTTTTGCATAGACATCAAAGTCTTCTAATATAAAAAAGATACCCAATTTAGCCTGAATGATTCAGCTTTGTTTTTGTTCTATGGGTTAGCAGAATACATCCAAATGCATGGTTAAGGTACAGACTTGCCTACTGGAAATCCCATATTGTTACAGTTTGGATCAAAGTCAAAAACCCATGAAGATAAAGCATTAGAAGTTCTTTATACCAAAGCATTTCTTGGCATTAATGAAGTTAAATATGAACCAGATATTTGTTTAACATCTTTTCACAGCAAGAACACAGGGATTCTTTATGTGCGCTTTGGTGAATTAATCATTAAATAAACATAGGCTTGGCCTTCACAGATACAAGTGCTCTTTGTGAGACAGTGTCAACATCAGTCAAAGCCTCAAAAGAAGTCTCTTTGTTGGGGATCCCTTTGTGCTATCAAAACTATACATGCTTAGCTCATCATTAATTCCTAATGTGACTAATCTTTGATTTATCCATTTATCTTCAGCTTTGCCAAGGTGTTGCCATCTGCAAAATGCCAATTTTTGCAGTTTGGTGAGTGGATCTAATGTCATCATTTCTGTCCAAATATAAACTTTGTGCCAAATTAACTTTTCAGAATGTTTATACTTCTATACAATATTCATGTATACTATTCATGACTACTTTCAGCTTTCCTGCTTAGGTGTGCTTCACAAAGGTTGACCCTTTGGGAGCAAAGCTGAATATCATAGAATATCATCGTCCTGGTAAGGGGGATAGTAATTGGTGAATTAATGCAAAAGAGGAAGAAAATTTGCAACAAGTGTAAATACTAGGCTTTAAATGTATTTTTGTAGCAAATATGATCACAATATGGGTGTCAAATGCAATCTTCTCACTACTGACACCAGTCTCAAGTGGTCAGTTTATGAACTGCAGGTTCAGTCACTTCCTAAGTTGCCTAATACTGTGTATTGTATTGTATATACATTAGATTTTGCCATTGTCGTTTAATGGTTCATTTAATATTCTTTAATATTTACTCAACAGTACTGAATTAAACATAGCCTCTTCAAAAGTTCATTCTATGCCTTCGATTTGATTCCACCCATCTCCATCAAGTGTGCCACTGACTGAGGCCACCACAATGCGTTTGCCCCCTGAGTACAGTTGCAGTATGATATTAAAACTAATTTTTATAAACATCTGTATTTATCTTACAAAGGACAAATTCCAATGTTTTATTCCTTGTTTTAAGAGAGAAGGTGAAGGTGCTTTCACACCTTCTAGTTCGTCCACTACCTAGGGTAACAACTGATACATTGTTGCAATCGTCTGCAGATTTAGTCCTGATTCCCACCACACTCACTTTGGTCCGCACCAGCTGAAAACAAAGCCGTGTGACATCATACAGCCCACATACTTCTTTTCGATTGCTTAGAGTAACGCACACACGTAAGTAAACAAAGGCTGCAGACTGGAGAAGCATAATCAAACATACTTCGCTGCTTGATCTTGATCCTTGGCATCTTTTTTTTTATTTGTATTAATCACTCATAACGCATGTTGCAAAGGATCCTCGGATTACAAACTACTCCAAGTTTAGCCTCGGGCTACTATGATAACGCTGCCATGTAAACAGACAAACGCCAACCCAAATGGCTGTATTTGACCAAAAAGCATGTTTTTGTTGTCATTTTTTTTGTATAGATCGAATCAGAACTTGGTGATGTTCTCATCACATACAAACCACTCTAGAGTTTGTTTGGAACCGGGCCAAGACCACCTCGTCGAGCAGGTCTCAGACCACTTTTTTGGTGCAGTCTAGAGTTTGGTGGCTTTTGGTGGCCCTTTCTCACCTGCCCAAACGAACCAAATTAAAAGAGAAAGAGATCTCTAGTTAGTTTTATTTGAACTAAACAGGTCAGGTGTGAAAGCACCCTTAAGATGGTTAATTGATCTTTAAAAAATGAAACATATGATTGATAGCTACACTCTAGTGAGTAAACTGTCTGTTACCAGGTCGGTTTTGACTCATGTATTAGATCAGCTATAAAATAGCCTAAAATATAGGCTGTCGTACAAATTTATTCTCATCTCTTGGTTTCCTTTTTAGGCTTCCTTTTCCATGAAGATGTTGGTTTCGATATTTTTGATGTGAGCCTCTGAGCCTTTTTTCATCAGTGTACCCCATCATTAAAATAAACCTCAAACGTGTGAATCCACCTCACATATCTGGACATTCCATCTTTGGAATACTGGTAAACCATAAAAAATGAGAATCCCATGATTAGGAGATGAGCTGGCTGTCTCTTATGTGCATTTATGATTTTAACTTTGGCTTTGATTTTTGCTGTATAATTAAATCTGGTTTCATATCTTCAATAAAGCAGAACATTGTATAATTTAGTACAAGGATTTCTTATTTGTTTTATTTTGTTGAAATATAGGTTCCTAGCAAAGTCAAGACATCTTGATGTAATAAACATATTTTCTTTTTTTTGGGCCGGTGTTGACCCTAAACACAAGAGGTCCAAATCTTTTGTGGAGAAATTACTTCAAGTTGAAAGTCCATGTCTTTATCCAAAAATCTGTCCATTCTCCAAAGCTTAAAAAGAAATCGACTTCTATACGCCTGAACGTGAATTCCTAAAAAGGCTGTATGAAACAAAAGACGACATAAAGAACCAGAAAAATGTGTCTGTCCTTCAGTGTGATACGTCTATCTCCTCAGTCATGTCTCAATGGTTGTGAATCTGCCCCAGCTGTGCTGTCCTGCACCCCTCCACCATCTCAAACCAATGCGCTTGGACTCTTATCTGCAGCCCACAGCTGCAGCAAACCCAGACAAAAGCGGTCCTTGAACAGATCTCACCTGCTGATCGTATCAGTGCCCACTGTTCTCTTTCATATCTCCGCCTGTTGACTTTAGAGAATAACTCACTCAAACCCAGTCACACACAAACACTCACATGGCCTTGGGCCTGAGCCACTGTGAGCTCGCAGTAGTTTTGGAGAGCGTGTTAAACCAGATCCTGAGATTCCTGGCAGGCTTCTAGATAATCACTCCGTTGATGAGCCATGCACCATTGCTTTCTTCATTAGCTGGAAAGGTTAAGCTTTTAGTATTAAATGTAGACCATTTCTAAATCCATACGGATACAAGTATGTTCACGAGAAACCACTCACTCACGTGCAAAAAGAACACCTTGAGAAAGTCATCAGCATGAACTATCAAGCTGATGGCAGATTTGCTAAGATGTTGTATCAAAATGTGTGTGTGGGGGGGGGGGGTTATCTCAGCAAACCCTATTTCTTACTTGAAATAAACTGAAAGTGTATAATGTTTAGAATTTAATATGTGAAATTAAACGTGGCACATTTACATAAGGATTTGCCTCTGTATTTCTCTCTCTCCACACTATTACGCAATCACTGTAAGAAACCGTTAACGTAACTAAACTCATTGCTACACACAAAATAAAAGAACAAATTAATAACATCCTTTTAAAATCATATTATGAAAAAATGTCATATTAATGTAAAATGTTGTACATGGTGGATGGACATTATTCTTAAAGTACCATAAAGAACTTTATATAGTAGTAAATTGTAGCATGTAACGCCGAGGGCTGACGCAGGTTCGAATCTGAGTCTGAGTCTTTGCCCTCTGGACCATTCTCTCTCCTCCTCATTTCTTGTCACTCTCCGCTGCCCTTTCAGTTAAAATAAATATCAATAAAGGCTACGGCCAAAATATAATCTTAAAAAAAAGAAAAAGCTGGTTAGGTTATGGAATGTATAAAAGTACATGTTTACGGTAGATGAAGAGCACTTTCACACACATTCCTTCTGGCGTATGCTGCTAATCCTACTAACTCCTGCCACCAATGTTGATTTTGTATTATGCTGCAAATAATGCCCTTTAAGAAGCCTTAAAATTACACATAATTAAGGGTGTGGGAGTGGCTGCCATAAACAAACTGAGCAGATCGAAGAAGAAAACAGTTTGTTGTCATCAATCATCTTTTCTTCACCCACATCCTGGCTTTATGTACTTTTTTGGATCACCTGGCAGTCAAAATGGTGACCCCTGACTATTCCTAGTTTCACCTTCGATGCTCTCTAGAGGAGTGACCTCAAGTAATTGCGTATGGTTCAACCACTAGATCACGTCTACAGTCTTTTCAGATACCCAATGAACAGACTGTGTGACACAGCACTTATTCCGATGCGCTTCATTAGATTACTCTTTGGTTATGCTAAGATAAGGAACAGAGATGTTTGGTACAAAACAAATGCCAGGTCACATTACCCTGGCTTTCATTTGACCCCTCTATAAACTGGCTTCAGATCAGCTCAGAGGATTGCACGGGACAGCTGTGAGAGACTTAGCCAAATATTTAGAGCGATCCCATGACAAGGAAAGACAGCTAGACAGCAGATGAAAGACAGTAAAGTTGAGAGAGGAGCCCATAAAGCGTATTTTCCTCCTCTGGCCGAGTGGCTATGGATTTATGGCTGTGTCTGAAGAGCAGCTGTGTGTTTGTTTGGCCCGGCCCCAGAGCAAGCCATTAAAGCTTTCAAGCCTTTGAGTTTTTAGCAGAAAATCCACTGTTGATCATTCCAAAACAGTGACTGAAAGACTCTTGAGAAATCCAAAAGGTAATCTATTTGATCTGCAAAATATGGTGCATGCATTTTCTTGCATATAACATAATTAAATAATCTTTTGAATGATTATCTTTTTTCAAAATACATGTGGTCCACTCATTACTGCAGCTTTTGAAATAAAATGGTACAGCTAGTATAAACTGTGCCTTTGTTGTCAGCCAATGACGTTCACATCACATGACCATGATGACAATAAGGAATTTGATGCCAGCTTTTAAAAAAACTGAGTGTTTGAAGTCATCAGAAACATTTAACTAAGAACAACTAAAAGCACAACTGATTGAGATCAATCGACAGTGTATTTGATATATTTAAAAAAATAAAAAAAACTACTGTACATTTATTGTAAATGACCAAAATCCACAAAGTGGTTTATTTTTAGTGTGTAAAAAAAGAGCTGTTACCGGATTGCAATGTTTGTCACAATGGAAAGCATGAACCCGTCCCTAGATGTCCTGTATAAAGCTAAAACTGCTATTCACATGAACAAATGATCACGTCTGCTATGCGATGGTGATGAGACAAACATAAGCATTTTACAGGCAACAATTCGCTGAGGATGCAGTGAACTCACTTTTAATACATATAAATATATGAACACTATGTACAATCTCTCACTCCATCTTCTTGGGTTATACTTGAGTCACTCCATTTTCACAGTAGCTCAGGACAGGACGACTACAAGAGGAAGCAAGAAACTTGGACGACCCCTGGGGACTTGACCTCCCCACCTTCAAAACCTTCCACCATAACTAGGGCTGTGCAGTTTATCGCAATCGCAAAAACAATCATGATTTAAACATGTGCAATTTCTAAATCACATAAGGGAGCAATTTTATCAGTTAATTTATTTAGATTTTTATTCAGAATATGTTCTTGTGCACATGATTTTTATATGTAAACCAGTCAGAGGTGACGCAACGCACCGGGCAATTACAGCTAAGCTGTTTTGTTATGCAGTTCTCGTGCACTGAATGTACTTAGAATGTGTGTATGTGTGTAGCTTGTTTGATTGTAAAAGCAAAAACAGATGCCAAAATCAAAAACGCAATCACAATTGTTGTTCAAAAAAATCGCAATATGATTATTTGGTCTATATTTCACAGCCCTAGACAAAATTGTATCCCACACCCTCAAACTGTTCAACAGTATAAAATACTGAATAAACATGTGGCCTTTCATTTTGGCCACCCTGATATCTCATAAAGGACCGTCAAGAGGGAACGGCTCATCTTCCACAGCGGCAATGAACAACGTCTGTATGATGGCAGGGGTAGGATCAGCAGTAGCTCAAGATCAGAGATTAAATTTGCTATGGCAAATTTAACTTTAGTATGAATTTAACTTTAGAATTAAACATTTTTTTTTGAGGATCATGACGGCATAGTCATGTGGGTGGAAACAACGAAGTGATATCTGCTTTATTATACATATACTTTATTTTACTAAATTTTAATCCATAGTAGATCATATAAATGTGTATTGTATTTTTTTAAAAGCCTACTGACAATGTCACAATGTTAAATGGACCATTAATTCATTAAATAAATTTAAATACACCATTTCTAATAAGTTATCTGAGTTAAATTAACTTATTAAAAGACCATTTTTAATCACCAACTAAATATGAATCTATATTCACTAAAACTAGACTAAAACCTTTTATTTTTTTGGTGACTAAAACTACACTAAAATTATTTTGATTTTCGTAGACTAAAACATGACTAAAACTATTACATTTTTGAATATGTAAAATGTGACTAAAACTAAAATGTATTTTAGTTCAAAAAGACTAAGACTAAAACTCAGATGGCTGCCAAAAACAACACTGGGCACCACTCGTTAGTTCCGATGTGTGAGCTCCCCTGTTGGGGCACTAGGTTTTCGATCAAGGCGTGTTGGCGCACAAAACTTCTAAACAAAAAATTGGGCCTTGTGTAAAGGCCTTTAAAGATAAAAATCACTGTTTGGAAGAGTGGCTTTTAAAAAAAACACGAGTTTTGACTATTTTCTTTTTGGATTTAATTTAAATTAAAAAGAAAAGAATCGTCGACACAGCAGACAATCACTGAGAAATTAAAGGATAACACCTCAGCCAAAAAAACTGAGCCAGAAAATAAAATAAACATAAGAGATTTTCCAAGATCAAGGGATGTTGTAAATGACAGGGTATACACTACATTAAAACAGGAAAGATCAAATAGAATGAAACTCACAGTGGGGTTCGTAGGGTGGTGGTGGATCTCCACATGGAATACACTCCATATCTTGAAATCCACTTAGCTTTGTCTTTCTGTAAAACCTGAAAGAACGACATCTGTGAGCATTTATACAATGCATCATCATTAGCCACATACTGTTATTTTTTTAGTAAGGTACTCGTTATGGTGTTCTTTTTGTGTCAATATTCTTGAGATATTTTTACAATTTTTTTGTGAGCTTTTGTTTTCCAGAAGTAAAAGCCCTAGTTTAGTACTAAACTCTATGGACAGTTTTTATAAAAAAAATTAAATAAAATAAAACTATTTTATTGGAAAAGTGGGAATAATAGTTGACTAAATCAAAATGATACTATGAGACTACACTCCTTAAAGAGAGACTCATATTTTTCAGCATTTTACTGTTCTTTTGTAATTGAATGAATAAATTGCATTTAATTGTGCACCCACTTGCCAGTTGCCATTGAAGTGGAGGGAGACTAAACCTTCTCTTTATGCATGGAAAACTCCCATCATGCTCTATTTCACCTCCCAGTGTTCCTCTGTCAAACTCACCCAGGCAGACAGTCTCCACACAATGCGTTTCTGGTGCTGGAGCAGTTGCTCTTCAGGTAGCGGTTGAGCAGAGAGCAGTCCATACAGGGCTTGCACTTCTGCAGGCTGCGCTCCTCTTTGAAGCGGCTGCCTTTGCAGGGCACACACCGGGCATCCTCGCCAAAGCCGAAGCCACATTCCTGTCAGGATTAACACACAAGAGCCTGAGATGAAATCATGATCACAGCATGTGTGCAGAACAAAGGCCAAGCTCCTTTTGAGAGAGTCTATCTTACCCAGGCAATAATCTCTCTGACTCTCACAGGATCAATGGGCAGCCCTCTGCTCCGAGCCCCAGAAGAACTGTGTATTTGAATAAGAAAGGCCCTCGGGGACGCCCATTGTTGGTTTATTGGGAGTTTATTGCAGAGTTTTTGTCAGCCGTCACTTCAGTTAAAGCGTGCTTGAGAGATATTGATATTGAAAAGGTCTGGTGTGCTCTGTGCAGAAACTGAACGTCCTTAAGAGTCATTACTGATTGAAACTCAAAACTTTTTAAGAGGTCCTTAAAGCTTTGCATCCTTTGAGCGAAATGTATTTACATATTTCTTTCTTTTGAGTTGAAGTTGAAATTTAAGCCTAAACATTGACATTTTTGTGAGATTCACCCAGAAAAGTGATCTGTGTGCCTACGCAAATCCAGACCTTGAAAGAAACCCAAAGAAAGCTCTCAATGTCAGGCTGAGGGCTCCAGAGAACCAGACAATAGGCTTAAACAATAGCAGACAACACCCTCCACACTGTTCCCTGAATACAGGCTTATTTGATTTCAATACAGATCTGAAGATCGGAGCAGTCTGGGTAATAATATCAGGATGATTGTACTGTACACATGCACATGCTGAACACAACGATGCCAATCGAGAAAACGTAGCCACAATTTTATCAAATATGGCTTCAACTTATATCTTTACGTCAACTCTACTGGTTCCTTTTACTCAACATCATTCCATCCATCTTCCTTACACACTTAGTCCAAGTTCTGAGTTCCTGCTTGAGTATTAATTAGAAAAGCTCAACTATGTAGCCCTTAGATGAATCAAATGTTTACTATTTCATTATATAAAGTCTTGTGAATGCCAGTCACACAAGTAACAACTGATGGTTTGCGGTAAGCCGGCCAGTCTCAACGTTCTCAGATCCCCCAATATACGGCTATGAATGGTCACATGGCCAAACTACCCATTCATATTAGACATGCCCTAAACTCGTTTAGACATCTTACATTTTCATTATAAATGAACATGTGCTTTATAAAAAAAAGTTGCTTTTTAATACTACAGAAAAATATGCAAGCAAAAAGTATGGTCACAATTGTGACCGGTGGGATTAAATGTTTTTTTTTAATAAAAAAAAAAAAATTATCAATAATAAATTGGCCAATAGTTGATTTATTTTGTGTTTTTGTTCAGTTCAATTTTCCTATTGTGTTTCTAATTTTCTCTCTTGTTAGCCATTAGTTTTCCCATACCATTACATACTGATTTACTGATTGCGATTGCTTCTTATAAGTAACTGAAAGGTAAAAATTTAAAGGGAAAGTTGAACACTTAATGTTCATTTTGTCCCTAAAAATACAAAACATGATTAACATCAGCATAAATTGTAGTCCAGTGTTGGTAATATAGCTCCATTCAGATATATTTGTCCCTCAATCCCATCCCACAACACTGCTATGTATGTGAATAAGCAGACGGATATACTGGAATGATAGCAAGAAATTTGACTGGCTGTTTTGATGGGGCTGAAGACATCACAAGCTTACAACAAAGAGAGTTTAAATAAGTGTTTGCTGTGATTGGTGTCGAATTTACAGACACTGACCACAAGTAAGAAAATATTTAGCGAAAATAGTTATTGCCATATGTTGTACGACAACTCTAATGAGCAATTTGACATGTACCGGTATATCAAGCATTTTTCATCTCCAGTTCAGCCAGTGTTTATTTCCCATCTGGTCCAGTCCCATCCAGTCCAGAGTTGTTTCTTGTGAGCTATGTCAGTCCAATGCTTTCTGCTTTTCTTCACTCAGTCCTGTTGGTTTCTTCAGTAGAGTAATTTTGGTTCTTTTGTAGAAAGCACCCTGGGGAATGTTGATTTGATTTGCATGTAGCGGGTAGCTTCTTGATGCATAAATCATACATTATTTCACAGTTTTACAAGTGTTCATTTCTCACCGTCATCTCATGCCTTCTCCATTCCAGTCTCTTCTGAGCTGTATAAATTCAGTGCTCTCGCTTACTTTCCCTTAGCTCTTGGTGGTTTCTTCAGGAGTGGAATCTGTCCTCACCCGAGGACAGTTCTGTGAATGATCCCCTAACGGATGACTTTTTGTTGAATAAACTGTTAAACGGCTAATACGGCTACTAATGTTAAGATGTCAATGACTGGTTTCTCCCACTTTAAGCTTCAAAATCCATCTTTAGAAAACCTTTTTTAACTAATTTTTGTTGATTTTCATGCACAACAAGCCTGAATTTGATATTTTCCTTAATTTAGTTTGATGTTAAGAAGAGGAATCCAAACAAAACTTTTTTTCCCCAGGATCTAAACCTAAAACTCAATTAGCATTTCCAAGAACAGCCTTACTTCCTTCAGTAAACTATTGCAGACTCTCTCAAAACTTTTTCTGACGGTTATCAATCTGAAATATCTGAATCCTTTTCACGTTGATTTACTGCTTGGCAAACCTGTAGAGATTTATTCAGCTTTCTCTGAGCCAGATTTCTCAAACCATCGATTCAGGGGATTAAAGATAAAACCTTATTCACAAATTCACTGAATTCATCGATCAATATATTTCACAACAATGGAACAATGTTTAACGCTAAAGTTTGATCTTGCTGTTTGCAAAATCCAATTTGTTGTAAATCATGAGACCCAATGAAATTATTAAACTCAAACAAGTTTTGTCAACGACAGTATATTTTGCCAAAAGTTTTACTTCTTCTATTAATATGATTAGGGCCCATCTTTGCACCTATAACAGCTTCAACTCTTCAGGGAAGGTTTTTCACAAGGTTTTGGATGGTTTTGTCCATCCTTTGGGCCATCGAGTGTGTGTTCAGACTGAATTTGGATAAAAAGAGTCTGGGTTGCTAAATTTTTTCCCAAAGTTGTTTAATATCAAAAAGGTAATATAAAATTATCCAAAATGATGGACAAACCCTTGGTATCAGTATTTCCACGCAGTTCATGTTCATATACAGCTATTTATGAGCTTCAAAACTATTCGAAAAACACTTTTTTGTAGTTCCTGGTTCCCAATTCAATGGTTTCCTTTGCCACAGTTTTGAAAGTGAAGCTTTGATCTGTTCTGCTTCAGTGTGGTTAGGATTGTGGACATTGTTGAGCCAGAACCGCAATTATTTTGAAATTATTTTGTAACTCAGCTCTAACTGAAATTGGTGATGAGACAACACAGAAACAATGATGTCCCTTTTATGATGTCCCTAATAATCCAAACACTTGCATCAATTCTCATTAACATTCTGTGATCAATACCTGATGGAAGCACACATGTCTTATTTTAAAAAACAGAGATATAAGAGAAACTTTATTCTCGACTTAAGAACACCTTAAGTCGAGAATGCCTTAATACCATTAAAGAGCCACTTTTAAGATTTGATTTATTATTTGGTTATGAATGTCTCCCTGTGATTGAATGGTGTTGTGTCCAGGGTATACCCCTGCCTCTGCCATAATTTGCATTTAAATTTGGATAAAAACATTGTTGTGAACACAAACCCCCTCCTTTAAGTGAGAAAATCTGTAGTGATTGGTATTTATTACAATGTTAAACTAATATTTTGCATGCTGCAGAGAACATAACAGCAACTGTTATTATCATACTTACTGGTGCGTTTGCCAATAACAGCATCTCTTTTGAATAAAGTAAGGATGACAAAACTCAACTGTTGCTTAATTTTGATTTCAATATAAAGTGTAGGTTTCAAAAAGGTTACTAGTTTTGATATTTTTGGTTTAAAATGGACATTACAAGAGTTATTACAATGACATATTTTGCAATGTAATTCAAAACGCAATCATACTTCAGTAATATTTTACAGACCCCAAACCGGTGCCATAAGCGCAAGACCTGACACAAAAAAAACACAATGGAACAAAAAGTAGTTGGAACACCGTGTAAGGTAAAATTGGTAAAAACTACATTGAAATTGTACATTACATTGAAAAATGCCTAGAAGAATATTGCGGCATCTTAACTGCACCAGTGTTTATTTAAGTGTTGCCTTCATCTGCTTCTATAGCGCACACCCTGATTCAGAGCCAGCATTCAAACTAATTAGAATGAAGTGCGTCAGAGGACCACATTTTTGTAATCACCCCAAATCTTAACAAACACTAACATCTGTGATGCTGATGCACTGAACAACATTCCCACACGCCTCAATCCAGCAGATGAGAAAGTGAGAGCTTCTGTGGTTTGATTTCAACCCGATTTATTGTTTTTATCTCCCAATTGTCTCTTTCAAAGCCAGGTCAGTGATGTCTGCCAGCATTTCCACCACACTGAGCTGGATTAGGGAAGGCTCATGTGTCATTAACTTGGATAGCAGCTTCTAACAGGGGCCTTCTTTCTACACTGCGATCCAGTTTCCCAGCATGGGCACACATGGATTACGGGCCGGCATGAGAGAGCCAATGACAATATCTCTCCACAAAGCCTAGCCTTGGATTCAGACGAGATTCACAAGGCCGATTTGGCTCTCAACACAGGTCCGAATGGTGGATATAGTGTGCCCAAACAGAAAGACAGCTGTTGTTTCCTGTCAGAAGACCATATAAGAGCTTCCTCTACTTCAGGGCTGGAAATACTGAAGGGATCGTGTGTAAAACAGATATGGTCAATACTTGAGAAAAATGTTTTATTTCTTGGATTGTGCTGATGGGGTTGATTTAACCCAATGGCTGATATTAGAATAGCCAGATTAGCATTCTTTTTTTATTTTGATACTAAGATTTGGTGGACTGTTGTTTACATGAGACATAATCTAATCTAATATGTGGTTAAAAACTCCTTATAAAAAAACATCAAAATCGACTGTTTTGCATGGTCACATTAACCCATGTCCTGCTTGCCACCCTTTAATCCTGTCAACATGGAATTTCTTGTTTTCTTATGAGCTCTTTATAATGTTTAGCTCTTTATTAAGCACAGGAAGTAAAACAGAAACACTGATCAGCGAGAGGTTTGAAGTTAGGACGATAAAACTGATATACTGTTCAGAAAAGTGCTGGGGTTTGGACAGTGAAACCGAGACATTGTTCAATATAGTTCTGGTGGTTTGGACAGTGAAACTGAAACACTGTTCAGTATAGTGCGGGGGGTTTGAAAAGTGAAACTGAAACGCTGTTCAATGTAGTGATCAGTAACTGTACGCAGCTGACCTTCCTTCCAACCAATCTTTGAATTATGTTGAGTTCCGTCCAATTTTGTTAACACATGTGTTGTGTCATTTATGCAAGTTTGATTTTTATTCCGAGAGCCGCTGACCACATAACATGACAATGAAGGTAATCAGTTTTATTTAATGACGCAACATTATATTTGTTATTGTTTTGTTTATAGTATGGGTAATCCCACCCCTTTCATTGGGTTTGAGCATTTTTATTCCAACTGAGATTTTTCTTCAGTTTGAACATTTAAAACAAAATACAATGCTCCAAGTAATGAGGATTTGAGAAAAGCATGAAAAAAGCATGGAATATGTGTGGGAAGATTTGGCTTGGGAGGGTTGCTGTGCTAGGATTGCGGCACAAACAAACGTGTTTTAGATTAACTCACCCAAGCATTACCTGCAAACATCTTTTTCTCATCAATCTCCACATCAGAATTCAGTGAGAAAGCCAAACAAAACAGCAAACTAGATGTGCAAAAGAGGATAAAGCTGGATGGAGTGACGCATGTTGAGACATCAATGTGTTTTGAAGAAGTCTTGTTGAGTAAACCCCAAAACCACTGTATTAAATTACCCTGAAAAACTCCACTCATTACTACTTCCTATCAAAACAAAGGGTGAACTTCTCACTTCAAGCAATCTCACGATGCCTCATCTTTCATGTTCAACCTCAAAACCATTTTTTTTTCTGGGTAGTCTCACAAGTTTCTTCAAATGAAAGCAAATTAGTATGAACAGAACCAGAATAATTCTCAGCAAAAACATTGAACTGATAACTTAACTGAACATTGCAATCATAACGTAATTTGAATATGAAAATTTAAACAGAACCTTTATGTTTAGGTAAAACCTCTTTAAAAATTATTAAAGGCCAATCAACAAAATATTATCTCGGCTGTCATCTGCCTTTTCAGGTGAAAGACAGTGTGTAGGTGGGGGTTTAACAAGCTGTTTAACTAGTCATGAATGTCTGAGAAACAACAACGGGGTGTCATGTGATCTCATGCTCTCAGAACACAAGCTGTCTACAAGAGCTTCTGAAGTGTCCGATACTAAATCAACAAAAATGTTAATCTGTTACCAATGCTTTTAAAATGTTAAGTGTTAAATCCACATTGTCTACCAATCGTCATTGGTCACAATAAATACTTAGCTCAATAATATGCATTCCAGTGTCTGTCTGTTTTATTTGTTGATCATTTGAATCATTTTAATCATTAAAATTGACATTCTGACCTCACTGCACAAAACATTCCGTTATAAAGTGACACAAGGTGCTGACTCGTTATTATTAATCCATGTTTGTGACACTTTCTAATGTGACATCTCCTCCACATGCCCTATAGATGAGGCCAAAGCCATCCCTGGAGTACACCTACAGTATTGAAATAAGCACCAAAAAAGTGTTTTGATGATTGAATAGTTATCTCGTCTCGACAGTCTATATATATATATATTAGTTTGTTTAATTTAAGCTAGGTCTGTACATTTTAACAGGTTCTACTTTCAGGGCAATTGCTGATATTGTGGCTTCACCCATGATCACTTCTGAGCAGACTCCTGCTACCTGTTACCCAAATCTTGCTTGTTTTGACTTTAAAAAATGGGACAGTGGGAGGCGGTTAAGTGCATATTTTACAGCCTACAGTGACACCTACTCTTGGTAGCTGTCCATGGGCCCACTGGAACTGAAATGTGGAGGTTTCATGACACTTTAAAAACTTTTAAAGCAAGACGTTGTAGCAATTTCAAATAGTCACATTTTTCATACTTTTAAAGACTGATCACAGTTAAAAAATGATAACAATGTTATAAACTTGTTTTAAAATGTCTTGCTTTAACCCTTTCCTGGTAATATTGATATTGTTGAGGTACAGTTGCTTTGCCAAAAAACATTCTCAATTGACTTGACTGTTAAAAAATCATCAAAACTTAATAGAAGATTAAAATAGAATTGTTAAGAAAACAATTCTTCTTAACCCTTTGCGACCTGCCATTTTGCATTTTTATCTGCTTTAATATCTTTTATATAACATTGATTTGCCATAGATGAATACAACCTGTATAACCCATAATATTGTAACAATATTTTCTACGTAGTTGTCAAAATTAACTGAAAAAGTACCCAAACTGTTTAAAATGCCATTTTAGCCATAAACAGTTCATAAATCATATATAACCATTGCATAAAACTCATGAAACCAAGACTTATATTTATTCATAGAATATAAACAAATAATAATATATATCTTATTTGTTTATATTCTATGAATAAATAGAAGTCTTGGTTTTGTGAGTTTTATGCAATGGTTATATATTATTTCTGTGTTTTTGTAAAAAATCATGTTTCCCTGACTGGATATTTTATGGATTTTTCACTATTTATTTACTGGGTTTCTGCATACCCTCTTGTGGAAGGGATCTTGTACAAAGATCGCCTGTGCTCCAGTAGGTTTTGAACAGTTAAAATGTAATTTGATTGTTTTGTTTACTAGCAATCTCTCTTTGAAACTACAGGTAAAAGCTTTATAATGTACATATTGAACAAAGATTACATATTTCTTAACTATAGTAAACTGGCTAAAACACTAATAATCCTCAAGATATTGTCATAGGCTTCACAAGCATCTAAATGGAAAAGAGTAGGCAATGATTCCCTACCACTTCAGGCCTCTAAGCATTAATTGGCTGAAAACATCCGATGCACTGAAGCATGTAACCAGTAATGTGTGTTCAAGTGAAGTAAGTCATGCGCTTAAAGAAGCATGTGCACTACATTTGTATACACCCAACCGCTCGATGTACCAGCATTTACGAGAGCATGAATAGTTTAAGGATCTCCACACTTTATTCGGTTGATAATAGCATGCAGTACAAAGCATTAAGAAAAGTGATGCAGAAATAAACTTTTTTACACTAAACATGATATTGCTTAAAGTAATTTGGTCTTCAACAGAATAACTTCAGTATATTCACTGTTTGAATAAACGATTGCTTTAATCTCTTCACAGGAATGTTTAAAAGGGCTTGATGGGTGGCAATGGCTTTAAAGGGCTCCAAGAAGAAGAAAAAACAGAAGATTGTGAGTAGAGGAGGATAAGAAGTGTGGGTGTAACTGATTAAAGCGTGGCCAGCGCTCTACAAAGGCGAACAGCTTTTTGGCCTCTTTCTTTCTTTTTCAAAAGAAGGAAGCAATAAATAATTGGTCTGGACAAGCTTTTCAAAACACTGGCATCCTCTCTCTCATGTTAAACTTTTTGCTTTTGCCCTGTTTGGTCGAGAAAGAAGCTCATTCAGAAACTCTGTGAAATGGGAAAGGGTTCTGTGGCATCAATCTAACTGAATTGAAAGAATTAGAGAGTTCACCAAAACATGAAGGTTAACTCACTATTCAAATCAGTTCTGAGAGAAGCTAATGCTCAATTATGTCAATCTTATTCTCTCCGCAGTGTTAAAGCATTTTTTAAACACTTTTTGTTGAACGGAACAAAGAAACTCAAAAGTCTTAATCAATTTACAGTTTATTTTTAACCAATTACTAAAAATTGTAGATTTAAACTGTAATATTTTAGGTATAAAGGGCTGTATTTTATATTTGTTCCAAAGTAACCGGTTTAGACTCACAGAAATATAAAAGACTCCAAACCTTGGAAAGTTCTTGCCCAGCATCACACTGGCGACAGGGAAAACAGCTCCCAGACTGATCCTTGAATTCCTGTTCCCTGCAGTCTCTTGTCTCCTCTGCCTGAAAAGCAAATGGCGAGTTATAAGAACAAATTAAAGAACTTTTTCCAAAGAAAATGTAGACGTGTTTACATATATTCTACAATGTAAATACTTGCAAAAAATCTCCCCATTGAACTTCTCTTTAATACAGTGCAGTTGCCAGGTACCCTAGAGCATGATGCTTGCCCCTCATGCTTCACTGTTGGTATGGTATTATTATGATAATAAATGTTCTTTTTCCTCCAAATATGGCGAATGGAGCTAACACCAAAAGGTCTCATCTGACTACAGGACTTTCCGGGAAACCTCCATGTGATTTTAAACGTCTTCATGTGTTACTGCAAGTAGCTTTGTAAGCTGTGGTCCCAGCTCTTTTTATGCAATTGGCCAGCTCCTCCCATGTAGTTCTGGATCTTCATCACTGATACCCCATGAGGAGAGACATTCAATTTGGGTACCAGTCCAAGTTACACTGACAGTCATCAAGAGCCTCTTCCATTTTCTGACAGTGGTTCTTTGATTTTACCCATGTTGTACCTCAACCAGGTGCAACTACATTCTACTACCAACCGAAATTTGTCTGAAAAGCAAGTTAGCAAATTGACACAGTGGTTTACAAATAAATTATTTTTAAAAATCATACAATTGATTTTTCTTTTTAGATTCTGCTGAAATCGTACTTCCTGGCATACACCTGGCGTTAAGCGTACATATTTACACTGGTGTATGTTATTGTGACGCATCTTTCACTGGGTGGCCATTTCTCAGTTTTTCCATGTAAATTGTCTTTTTAAATAAAGTTAAGGTTGGTTTTTGTTTCAAAGACATATACAAATGATTTTAGAGACTGTATTGGCTTAAAGCATGACAGTCTTAACATCAAATACAAGCAGGGTTCATGATTTAATAGAGAGGTTTTAACAAAAATAGGCTTTAGGTATTGAGCCAAACTTGGAATTCAAGGACACTATGGTTGCAAAAACCAGCAGCCATGGGTTTCATTCACAGGGACAGCAAGAATGGACAAAATGTGGTTCTGAATATATTTCTGTAATTTAATAAAATTATTTCATAAAAAAGAATGAATGAATAATTTGATGCGTTTACCTATATATATATACATGAATCTTCTGAATAGTTTTCAGGACAACAAAATATTGTGTTGCTGATGGGAATTTGAAGAAACATACCATGACACAGAATGGAAGAAGAAGTGCGAAGAGTAGAGGAAGCCTGGAGAGGATCATCCTGGAAGCTGTTTTTCTCCAACACCCTGCGAAAGCACACAGTCCTCTTATAAAAGCCATGATCTACTTTTAATTGTTTACATTTTACTTTTTCTATTCTTAATTGTAATTTTTAATTTTGTCGTTTTCATTCTCAGTGTTATTAACTAATTTGTCATAAATGTTTTTCTACGTATGTTAACCTTACTACCTGATTATCTTCCTAGTCATTATTATTGAGGGCCTTTTTGGTCACATCGTTGTTTTGTTCATTAATGCATTAGACTAAATATTACTTTCATAATTTATTGCATATAGAAATGTTAACTTATTTATTTGTAATATTTGTATATTTTTGTTATTACTACTACATTATGCCAAAATAGCACATTCATTGTAACCGCTTTTATAACCACCTTTACTAAAAGTAAAGTATGGGGGCACAATGAGGACCAAAATAACTTTTCTGTTAGATACATATTTTTTATACTAACATTGCGCTGTGGATCTTCGTAAGCCACTGAATTTTACATTTAGATCACATTTATCCGATAGAACTGTAACAACAATTTCTTACCAAAGTGTCTGATCTCGCGCTCTGCTTCTGGTTTGCGATCCTGATCCAGTACAACGCTCAGACGCCCGACAGCCGACCTCGCATCAGCCAGCGCTGGGCATCCGAGGTGCAGACGCGTCCTGGAAGAACGGCGCTTCAAATTCCCGCACACACCGCGTTAATCCCAAAGCTTCGGTAAGTGAAAGAACAACGAGTTTCAAGGGAGTATGCGAGAAAGTTGTCTCCTCTTCTGCTCGTCTCTCTGACTGCTGCCGCTGCGCGCGCCCGCAGCGCTGTTCGCTTTCATCTCGATGACGTCATATGGCTCGCCGCGATTGGCTGAATGGTTATAATGGTGAGCGACTTTTCGCTTAAAGTTACTAAATTAAAATTTGAGACTTAAATAACTACACATTATTAAAGCTTGTACTTCAAGTTATATGTATTTCCATAAAGGATATTAATGTGAAAAGGAAATTAACTTAGAGGCGTTAAGGAACAGTGACATTAACAAGCTTATAAGCTTTAAGCTTATTTTAAAATTTTACGAAAATAACAAAAAACGTGGTTACAAATCCGTACGTACTAAAGAACGCTTAAAATTTTAGAAGATATCACTGCTATCTGGTGGTCAATCTGCACATTACACTGGGTTTCTGAATAAACATAGAAATCCTAAATCAAGTAAGTATTAGACATGTGATTTATCAGTCGATTTCTGAAATCCACTTTGTGTTGTTTTTATTTTTTGTGTTTTTCATAAGTATATTTCTGGTTAGAGGTTTTTAATTGCAAATGTATTTGTCACATACACAGTGATTTGCAGTGAAATGTTTGGACAACTGCTCATGGCCTTAACATTTAGCCAATGATTAAAAAGTATTCCTGATAAAAAAAATAGCTTCTAACAGTATGCAAACTCAAATAATGTATAAAATATGGAATAAAAGTATAAACCTCTATGATATAATCAATCTTCCTATCTATGCAGTATACAGACAAATATGTACAACATGGAGTGTGCAAGAAATTAGAGAATCATCTAAGAATCTGTCATTATACTAGAAATTATATTGTATTATTTATATGTCCAGAAATGGCCGGCGCGATTTCCAGTGATGAGTATTGTTTTACCTTGATCTCCGGAATCACCTTGCTTATTATTGGGGTAGCTGAGGTCTTTCACGATTTTTCTGGCCTTGGTTCACCAACGTTACTGTAGTCAAGTCTGGGAGCTCAGTGCGGATGGTGCGCTCAGCAGATCTCACTTCTGTTGAGCTCACCTGTCCTTCATGGTGCTGTTCCTGAACCAGGCTTTGGTGTTTCCCATCAAGATGTTCTCAATGGTGTAGAATTAAGTTCCTAATCACAGAGAAGTGTGATGTCAGACATCAAAATATGTCCAGCTCTCATTCAAAATTCAAAATTTGACCAAAATACTGTAATTTCTGCAATATTCTGCTAGTCTGTGTAGCCCTCATAGATATGCCCAAAATCAGCCCTGGGGGCAGCAACCCTGCAAATCTTAGTTCCAGCCCTGCCCAAACAAAAACCAGTCTAGCTCCAAACAAGCCACAAGGAGCTTAATTAGTGTAATCAGGTGTGTTTATTGACGGTTGAATCCTGAGGTGTCATTTGTCATCAGAAAACTTATAGGATGGTCACACTAAGAAAAAAATATCTCTTGACTTAAATAGAGCGCATCTGACCATGAAAACCCGAAGTTCCTGCCAAAGCAGTACGATTTCGCTCCGATATCAACTGGGGTGAACTTTAACCTGCACTATCGTATCATGTTGATGGGATTGAATTGTTCACGTGCATGTGTAACATTCTGTGGTTTATCCCTGTCATCCATGCGACCCGAGGCACTTCAACTTCTCCACAACACCAGAGAGCAGATTGTTCAACTGTGTTTTGCCCTATAATAAGACTGTTTTATCTATGCAGTGTTCAGTCTTTAAACATGCTCAAGTTTGTTCACGATCTTTAGATTTGCAATTAGTTTTGTTTTGTGTCTTTTTTGTTATCATTTTGAAACCTCTAGATTATTACTTTTGTTGTACTTTTTTGAGTTGTAACTTTTTACATGGACACTGGCCCAGCTAATGAGGTTCTTCTCTCTCCTGAAGCTTCAGCCTCAAATCATCATTGCCCTCACGGAGCAAGATATCTTTGTTAAACAGCGGCACGATCAAACCTTAATCCTTAGACTTTCAGGACACCTGGTGCAGTATCGTCTCCTATACCCAAAAATTCCCCTGAGCCCAAGCTCCTTCCACCCCACCGCTTTGATGGAAATCCTGACAACTGCAAGGGATTTATTACTCAGGTGTTCCCACATTTTCTCATTACAACATAGTTGTTTTTCCGCGAATTGCAGGAAAGTGGCTTATGTCATTACTCTTCTCACAGGCAAGGCTTTGGAGTACATGTCAACTTTATGGGAAAAGGCAGCTGCTATCACAACAAACGATGAAGAGTTTCATTGATGAGATGAAGAGGGTGTTTGAAAGTTCTTCAAAAAATGGAGATGGCCGGTCCTCGCCTCTTAAATTTGTCTTTCGGTTCCCACCGTGCAGCTGAGTTTTCTAAAGAATTTTGTACTTTAGCAACAGAGAGTTAATGGGACAGCTCGAGCACTCTACTACCAAGCACTTTCTTCTAATATTAAGTTAGCCTTTGGAGACTCTCTCTCCAAACTTGAATCCTTCGTTGTCTCACAGAACACTAGAATAAATGGAGGCAGGAGTCAGTTACCACTATCCCCACCTCCATTTTATTTTTGGATCACTTTTTGCCACTTGGAGCCACCATGATTTTCTTTTCTGAAAGAAACAGATGAATGAGAGATAAATGTTGCATTTCCTGTGGCAAGTTTGGCCTTTTCAAAACAACCTGTCCAGAAAAGCGAAATCTTGTCCCGGTGCAGGGTTCTTGCATCAAGAGTAGATTCAGTTTCATTCCTCTTCATCACGTCTGGTCCCCCATGATGAAGTCTTGACTGAGGGGCTGCTGGTAACTTTATGGATCTATGGTGTGCCCAAGAGCTGGCAGTCGGCTTTAATCACCTCTCAAATATCCTGCTGTGGATGGAAGGCCTCTAGGTACTGACCAGATTAATCAATGTACCACAGCCACATCCCCATAATACTTGCACATCCCTGGTTAGTCCAACATATTGCTCACATAGACCACTAGACCAAAGCAAAAATGTAAAAGGTGTCAAGATTTCAGTTCTGACAAGGATTACACTCATTGTCTGGATCTTTACCTTCATATGACTCGAGATTCAATCTAGCCTTCACAAAGGCTCCCCTCATACGTATCCAAGTATTCCCAAATCACATAAAGTGTCTCAAGTTTGTAGTAGCCTTTCCAAAGTTTCTAAAGTTCCCTGTGAATACACTGATTTGCTCGAGGTGTTTCGTAAAACTCCTTGTTGAGGCCTTGTTGACCTCATAAAATCTATTGCTGTTCCATCAATATCTTACCTGCTTCCTTCTCATTGTGGGGTAGATTGTACTTCCTCTTAAACCTGAAAGGGTGGGTATGGTAAAATATCCACAAGAATCACTAGATAATATTTTATTTGCTGCTCAATTTCACCAGCAAGAGCTGGATTTTTCTTTGTTAAAGCGAAGAATGACTCCCTAAGATCTTGTATTGATTACAAAGATCTGAAAAATATTACCATCAATAACCCCTACCCACTAACCCGAATAACTTTCAAAATCCTACAAGAGGTGACAACATTTTCCAAGTTGGACCTCTGTGGTGCTTAACATTTCATCTAGATCATATATGGGAATGAGTGGAATATACAGGTCACTATGAGTACCAGGTTATGCCTTTTGGATTAGACAATTCCCTTGCAGCCCAGATTCACAATTGGATATGATGGAATTCCACATTGTTCAGTAGTAATATGACTGCCCCTTTAGACAAGTGCTTGGGGTTCCAGGCCAGAAGGGGGCCCACAAGGGCTGACTAACTTTGTATATCTTTTGCAGTGACTGAGAAACAGCAATCACTGAACTCTAAACACTTGGGACACATTTTCAATTAAACCATGCAAATCTCATCATATGTGGCTGCATCCGTTATGATCCGGCTCACAAAACAGCATCGTTGATCATGTAAATATTCACTATATAACTAATGGAAATTATATTAGTTTTCTCTCTAATCTACTTTATTTATCTTATTTATCTCTAATTTGACAATTTTAGCTTCTGTTTGAACTTAAACTGTGCAGGGCCCTTCAGGAACAACATTGGGCATACCTTCCCTAATCTCACTCATTTTACTTCAAATGGCAGGTGACATGATTCACAGGTTTGGCCTAAGTAACAATGTCTTTGCTGCTCATTTACTGCAAACTGCTCCCTAATTCAAGAAAGGATCGGACACCAGGTGGCAATATAATACACATTTTAGTGATGACTAGCCAATATTAAACAGATTCTGAGCAAACAGATCATGAACAAGTAGTTATGTATTGCGAGACACCCAATAGTCAATGCAGTAAAGTTTTAGGCAATAGGAAAAAAAATGCTAAAACCAAAGAATATTTTCTAAATTTTAAGTGTTGATGCTTTCATTTAATCTATTAACAAAATACAACAATCAATAAGTCAATAATCAAATCAATATTTGGTGTGGCAACCCATTCAAAACAACAGCAATTATTCTAGGCACACTAGCACACCACCAAATTATGCTGGTAGGTTCTTTAAAAACATCTCCAAGAACTAAACACATATCTTCTGTGGAGCTTTCTCACATCCTCCCATCTTCATGTAATGCACAACACAATCAATGATGTTGAGATCAGGGTTCAGTGGGAGCCATTCAGCTTCTTTACACTGAAGAAAGTTTATAATTAAGTTGGCTGCATGTTTAGGGCCATTGTCCTTCTGCAAAATACATTTGGGGCCATTCATTTACCTCCATGGTGGTATTGAATGACAGATGAGAATCTGCCTGTATTTTTCAACATTGAGAACACCACTAATCCTTACCAAATCTCCAACTTCATTTGCAGAAATGCAGCACCAATACAAGGAACCTCCATCATGCTTCACTGTTGCCTGCAGACAGTCATTATTGTATTGCTTCCCAGCCCTTTAATGAGCAAACTGCCTTCTCATACAGCTAAATATCTCACCTTTTGACTCAGCAGTCCACAGCACCTACTGCAATTTTGTTTTCATAATCGCTTGCCCTTGTCCCCATATCTAAGTATGGCTTTTTGACTTCAACTCTTCTATGAAGACCACTTCTGGCCAAACTTCTCCTAACAGGGTATGTTTTTTTTTCCGTTGTAGCACATGCCGGGTCTAATGATGAAAGTTCGGGAATGGTACAGTCATCATTATCCATTGTTGCATCCATCTATGAAGACAGCAGTAATCTCATCGGCAGGCCTAAGAGTTGCTGATGAGACAAAAACCGTCTCTGCGTTTGTGCACGAGAACTGTTTTATCTGTTAAACTGTTAAATTCCACTGAACTTTGCATACGATAAACACAGTGGAACACAACAGTGTGCGTCATATTCCTTCTGCTGTACTTTTTTCTGAACGTTTTCTCCAAACTCCAATACAATACACTACAAACTGGAACTCAATGAGCACTATTATTTCAAGGCGTAAGTGCGACACAAGTCTGTGTGCAGTAGTCCATTAGCTGTATTCTGCTGCACATGTTTTAATTAGCGACCTCTGTGTCTATGATCTTCAACACTGTTGTTTTCTTTGTGCTTCTTCAAAACACAAAGTGTCTTGTTGGGCTCAATCTTGTCATGATAAGAACAGAACGCCTTTAATGTCACTGACAAGATACACAACCTACTTGTGTGAGGAGGGATATACTATTCTGCTCTAGGATGGGAGGTATGCATCTAGAATTCTGCATGTGTGTAGTGACCACGTGTGATATGTGTAATCTAAATAGTTAATGAAGCCTACTTTTCAAAGTTAAAATATTGGTCCAGTTTTTTATACTCATGCTTTTTGTCCTGCAAGCCCATCTTTTTTTCTTGATGTACTGTGTAATGTAATTACCAAATATGTAATAACAAGGTTTTGTAAATAAAGAGGATGATCTTGAAGTTGATTGACAGATCATATGTCAGACTCTAATTAAATAATGGCCTGCAGACTACTGTCAGCTAAAGTCAAAGGCTCAGATCTGGATCAGGTTACTGTCAGCTCTAGTGGTGCTTCTTTACAGTAATATAGTTTATGATTGTCGTTTATAACAATATTGTCATAAGGTGATTCCTCATAGACTGTTCTTATGATACATGTGTAGAAAGATGCTTTATCTTTTAAAAATGCTTTACATAATCTGAGAACTAAATATTTTATAATCAAAAAAACTTTTGCATTCTTTACGTGGTTAAAAATGTAACATTTAAAATAATAAATACAAAAAACTTTGCAAATTACATTAGACTATTTAATCACTTTATGTACAGTACTTTTCCAGCTTGGGCCAATTTACTTGTGGCAGAAATATGACTCATTTATGTACCTTTCCGTTTTCGCTCAAGGTGGAATTCATACCCTTGTAGAATTGGAAACTCTAATGATACAAAAAATTTCCTTTTACAATAATTATATAGTTAAAGGTGGGACATTTACACAAAAAATCCAAACAGCTATTGTTGTTTTGTGTCTTAAACTGAAGTTAATTTAGATTCTAAAATTCTAGCCCATTATAGGAAACGGAAAAGCTAGCTAAGGAAGATTAACTGATGTAAACAGCGCAAAGCATGTCTTTAAAACAGTTAAAAATATAGTTGTATTAATATTGCTAATAGGAAGCGTTCACACTTTATGAGCTCAAATAAATTAATTACACTTTTAAATTGATGCGATTAAGTCGGTATGTCATTCGAGCTCCTTTTTATGCTTCAACAACTGAAAACATTTGTATTTATTATTGTTGGACACAGGGTCACGTGATGCTCGTGTGCGCACGTGTAATTGAAAGAGCCTCTCATGGAGCGAGAGGAGAAAGGGAGGGGCTCTAAAACATCCGGAAGCCCAAAGCTAATCCTACTACGGCGGGCAATAAGCTCATGAATATCAATTAGGCAATTTGATTGGTAGCTGAGAGATTGTTGTCAATCAATATTAATGAGTTTAGTTTCGGCCATAGTAGGTTTGGTAGTTTCAGCACCCGCACTCCCAGTGTTTGATTAGAACGCAATCGCATTCACTCTGCAATCAAGGAGTAACAGAAATGCCATTATTGGCAGTGAATCGTGATTTTGTTAGATTTATAAATTAAAATGTTTTGGATATGGACGACAGCACAGTGAAAATTCATTATCTCGACTGATTTTTAACCTAGAGGAAAGTAAGTAACATACTGTACCGTACCGTAGTCTGACCTACAGTAAACCTTCTGCTTTCTTTAAACTCTGGTTCGTTTTAACATCTTTTTATCTTTTGTCATATATTTTAGATTTATTTCTGCGTTTTAATATTATAACATATATTGTAATGTTATGAAGACTGGTTTGTTAGAAGTTACATAGCTGAACACTTTGTTTAAATGTTCCTGTTACTTTTAACTTTTGCACAGGCTGTAACACACTGTGATGTTAAGGTTTGTTGACTCATACAGTACATTTTGTATTACTCATTAAATAATTGTTTTTGTATTTTCTCATTTGCGTGTAATATTAGCATGCTTGTTGTATTATTCATTTATTAATGTTTACACACAATTTGTATGTATGTATGCATATGTGGCAGTTTTGTTTGTTCATGTATCATTTATAAAATGTTATAATACTAGATAAATCATGATCAAAAAGTACATGTAATAACATAAAACTAAATAAATTAAACTATTTTATTTTTTTTTTTTGCACTTAGATTGTCATCATCTCATGCCGGACAAAAACAGACATGGAAACTAGTTAATAGTTGATATGTGTGAGTTAGACTTTCTTTGAAAGTTCAAGTTGGCAGAGGCAGCCATGAGCTGCTCTGCTTCTGACAATAATGAGGAGCTGCCGTGAGCTACCCGCATGCTCATCAGTAGACAACATGTCATGGAGAGACTGGAAAACACAGAACTTTTAAATGGACACAGGTTTAAAAGGATCAACTCAACACAAGACAGGACCCCTAATGGATGTAGTGAGCCCCCTGTTCTAAAAAGGATGGGACTGAAGTCAGCCACGGCGGAGGAGCTTCTGGCGGTTGATTATGAGTCCAGATCCAGGGTCTATGTGGAGCTGCCAAACGATTCCAAAAGTAGATTGGCTCTGTTAAGTGATGGAGGAGTAGTGTCTTCATCATCATCATCATCAGCAGCAGCAGCAGCAGCAGAAGGAATTTGTGATGTGTCTGAGAAAAGAAAGAATGAGTGTTTGCATCTCAATGGAGTGTCAGAGACCCCCGGTGGGGCCCTCAGTACTTTGCCCAGGGACCAGGCCATGAAGAGGTCGTGTCCTGGAGATGTAGGGTTCAGACTACCTCAACACCACAAGCAAAAAAAGGAGGACTCTGGTCATCCTGTAATTGCATCGGGCGGTTCTTCAGAAATGTCCAATGGACTTAATCTCACACTTGAATGTAAAAGGAGAAAGCTTGAAATTGACTCTAAACTTGACTCTAGTAGAAATACAAGGGCTGTCGCACCCAATCACCATCTCAAAATCTCTTCTACATCTGGCACTAGTTGGGTTCATCACAATGGGCACAGAGTTCCTGTGAACCACGAAGCTTTTGGAAAGGCTGAGGTGAAGGCATCACCAGCAGCCCCTGTGGTCACTGTAGTTGGCAGAGGAGAAAGAACGCCAGATCTCATGGCACAGCAGTACATACTTCCATGTATGAAGTTATATGGCATTTGTGTTAAAGATGGGTTCTTGGGTGAGCAGCTGGGAAGTAGGATTCTCGAGGAGGTGGACATACTCAATCACAGTGGGAAGTTCAGAGGTGGGCAGTTGGTGAGCCAGAAGAACATACCCTCTAAAAACATCCGTGGAGACCAGATCACCTGGGTGGAGGGTAATGAGCCAGGCTGTGAGAACATCGGGAAGCTCATGGCTCACATTGATGAGGCCATCATGCGCATTGCTGGCAACAGACAGCTGGGGCATTATGACATCAGCGGGCGCACAAAGGTGAGTCAGAGATGATGAAATGGCACATTTGTGCTCACACATTAAACTCAAGGTCATTAATCTTTTTAGAAAAAGCTGTTGTTCTTTGTTTTGTGGCCTTTTGAATGAAAATATTTAGCATTTTGTTATAATTTCCTTTAGTTTTCTTGGAAGACTTATTTTTAACAAATTTCCTGCAGAAATACAAAAACAATGATTTTTAGATGTTCTGTAGATAAGTGGAATACTGTATGTAGGATTTCAAAGTAAGATGACTGTTATTATGTCTGAAATCCTAGAATTTAAATGGCCCCAACTTTTTTATTCTTTGCATTTAATAAATTCCCCATCTTTGCTTGCATGTTTTCATCAATAGATGAGACTCTTTTTTTTGTTTGTAAGTTTCAGTAGAAGCTACTTTTGTTTACTTACTTTAGCATAGTTTGCATTATATATCTATATGTACACAATGAGGGATTAAACTATTTGAACCCCCAGCTGATTTTGTAAGTTTGCCCACTAACAAAGAAATGATCAGTCTATCATTTCAATGTTAGGTTTATTTAAACAGTGAGAGACAACAATGAAAAAAAAATCCAGAAAAATGCATTTCAAAAAGAGTTATAAATTAATTTGCATTTCCATGAAGGAAATAAGTAACGTATTTTTCGGCTCATAAGACGCACTTTTTCTTCCCCAAAACTGAGGAGGAAAAGTTGGTGCGTCTTATCGACCGAATGCAGAGCGCCGCGAAGTCCGGTCACGGCCGTATGAGAGGCGTAAGAGCTCCGGAGCTCTGGAGCTAGGCTGAAGCCGCGGCCATATTTGTACACCCAGAGCTGCGTGCTGACGTCATCGCCCATCTCTGCCATAGCGAGGTCGTAATGAAAACGGGGAGGAAAACAAAACGCTCTCAATGACAAACTCTTCTTTAAAAAACTCAAACTCAAATCCTCTCTCATCGGTACATCTCACACATGTACATACGAGATAACAAACGTAACGTGCTCTGCAATTGGGTAGTGTTGCTAACCAGGTAAGAGAGCATAAGGGTCATATCTTAACACCATGCCACCGAATTGTCACTTGAATAAGATATAAATATTAAGGAGTACCGTATTTTTCGGCTCATAAGACGCACCGGCACATAAGACGCACCCAATTTTTAAAGAGGAAAATCCAGAAAAAAAAAGATTCTGAACCAAATACTGTTATAAAATATTTTATATCAACTGTGTAAAAGTTAACAGCCAAACATGTAACATGAACAGACAGTAAACAGTAAAAGTAATAAAAAAAAGGCTGTAATGTTTTTCTTTGCCCCCACTCATCACTCTAAAGTCCACCATTCGTTATCACCATCACTGTTCCAGTGCAACATTGTCACTACATTACTAATAATAGCCAGTAACATTGTCACTACATTACTAATAATAGCCAGTAACATTGTCACTACATTACTAATAAT
>SRMA01027215.1:475768-564252 GCA_007224835.1 Danionella cerebrum | reverse complement strand
TGATGGTGATAACGAATGGTGGACTTTAGAGTGATGAGTGGGGGCAAAGAAAACATTACAGCCTTTTTTTTGTTACTTTTACTGTTTACTGTCTGTTCATGTTACATGTTTGGCTGTTAACTTTTACACAGTTGATATAAAACATTTTACAAAAGTATTTGGTTCAGAATCTTTTTTTTCTAGATCTTCCTCTTTTAAAATTGGGTGCGTCTTATGTGCCGGTGCGTCTTATGAGCCAAAAAATACGGTATTTAAAAACACGCTTCAGTACTTGGTGGCAAAACCTTTGTTGGGAATTACTGAGGTCAGCTGTTTCTTGTAGTTGGCCTGACTATGCCACTCCATGACCTTAATATGCTTCTTCTTGAGCCAACCCTTTGCTGCCTTGGCCGTGTGTTTTGGACTACCCATTTTCAATGCCCTGACTGAGGGAAAGAGGTTCTCACCCAACACTTGACGGTACATGGCCGCATCCATCCTCCCTTTGATGCGGTGCAATTGTCCTGTCCCCTTGGCAGAAAACACCCTTATGGCAGAAAACACCCAATATTTCCACCCCTATATTTGACGGTGGGAACGGTGTTTTTGGAGTCATAGGCAGCATTCCTCCTCCTCCAAACACGGCGAGTTGAGTTGATGCCAATTTTGAGAGCTCAATTTTGGTCTCATCTGACCACAACACTTTCACCCAGTCTTCCTCGGATCAGATGTTCAGTGGCAAATTTCAAACAGTTCTGTAGATGGACTTTCTTGAGCAGGGGGACCTTGAGGATACAGCAGGATTTCAGTCCTTCACGGCATAGTGTGTTACCAACTGTTTTTGTGGTGACTCACCCAGCTGCTTGGCGATGGTCTTGTAGCCCATTCCAGCCTTGTGTAGGTCCACAATCTTGTCCCTGACATCCTTGGAATGCTCTTTGGTCTTGGTGCAGATTTTTTTTGTCATTGTTGTTTCTCACTGTTCAAATAAGCCTACCATTGAACGCCTACACACGCAGGCACGGGGAGAACAAGCAAACTCCTCCAGGAAGGTCACCGGCGAGCCTTGAACCAACAACCTTCTAATAGTAAAATATACAAAAAATACAAAACAAAAAGGGTTGTAAATTGCTAAATCATTTCATCTAGACTTTCTAGATGTCTTCTAACATTAGTTCTATAAGGGGAATCTTGCAGTACAGTTGATGACATATGAGACAAGACCTCAGGTTGCTGTCTCAGATATTAGCCTCTGTCTAGGTTGTACCTCTCATTTCTCACAGTTTGCAGACTTAGCCATTCATAGTTATCTGATTCCAGATCTGTGCTTCCCTGGCTTTGAACACTCCTCAGTTAATCTCAATCTGCAGCCCATATTTAAACAAGAGATTCTTACAATGTCTACGTTTCAGTGCTTGCGTGTCAGGTGCATGTGTTTGCGTGCATGGGTATACAGTACATTTGATTAGCGTGTGAGACCATATCAGAGATCAGATGTGTTTATGGAAATCACAAAAGCAAACTGATGGAAAATGTTTGTCAAGCTAAATGAGTGCATCACCAGTGTTTTCTGACTGAGGATGGTATAAGAATACCTACAGTGTTCTGCATCGACGTGCATTTGTTCCAGGTTTTACATCAGTCATGTCAGTGCACTAAGTGTGTCAGTGAAAAATCGCCTGATGACGCAGATCTGGTTATTTGAGATCAGGCCTGTGTCCAATGCTATTGCAGTCTTCATGCACCTTCCTTTTACACTCAAAGCGGAAACTAGGCTGAGGAACATATGTACAGTATTTCCTTTCAAAAGAACACTTGTAAATATTTTAAACACTGGATGCCACTTCGGAAACACTCTTTGAAGGCCAAATGACCAATGACCAAGAATTATATAGTATGTCAACACATTTCTTTTATATAATTGAGAGAGTATTTTATATATATTCATATACTGAGTGCGCCTTTTTCAAAACCAATTTTGTTTAAATGATGAAGTGCTTATACAAAACAGAAATATGTGCCATGCTAAGCGGCTGTATGAGTAAAGGATATTATTATAGAAAACAAAACTGGATTAACGTAAAAGTCCTTTGAACAGTGTTTGTAGCCAAATGAAAATGTATTCGTGCATTCGGAAGTCAATTTGTCTGTTTTGAATTAAGTACAAATTATGCAGCCCAGGTATATTTTAATTTTGATTTTTAATATTATGTGTTTTAAATATTATTATGTTTCAAAACTGTCATTAGTTTAGATATTTTGTTTTAATTGAACATTACAAGAGTTATGAGACCTAATTTGCAAGGTAATTAACATCAAAATGTGAGAAATGGTGCAGTCGTCTTTCAGTTTCATTTTGCAGATCCCAAATTGGTGCCATCTAGTGGTGAAAGAAGGGATGAACCTTGAAAGTACAAGACCTGTGGGATGACTTGTGTTTTTCAAAGTTCTGGCTCAAAAAAGCACAATGGCACAAAAGGTGCTAGGAACAGTGTTTTAAAGTTTAGGAGAGGTTTGCCTATTTTTTTTTGTAGATGTTTTTAAAAAGAAAAAATTGTTGTCAAAGTTGAGATTAAAAAAAAAAATTCAAAATTTAATACTCAGAATTTTACTTTTTGTATAATATCAGGATTGTGGAATTTTTGTGTAATCTATTAAAAAAATATTTCTAAAAAAAAAAAAGATTATACCAAAAATGATATCAAGCATTGCGCCAAAAACTGTTTTAAAGAAAATAATTAAAGCAATTTGTAAAGTAATAAAAAATGCTCAAAAGGCCCCAGACTTCTAAAGGTTAACTTAAAAAAACTTGTAAATGTACCATATCAAAGGAATCGTTATTATTTGAACTGCATAGATTTCATGTTTGGGCCAAAGTTGGGTGTGGTGGGCTGGGGACCTGCAAAAGGTGTACCCACCTTTTTGTCAATGTTGAGTTGGAGATGGTACCAGCAGAATGCCACGAACTAATACAGGATTAAGTATAAGATCCTTGAAATGAGTTATTAATTTGATTAGGTGACAGTGACACATTCTAGAGTGAGAGAAATTCTATGCTGTTTTTGTGTGTATTGTAGTGCTATCCAAATGTGTTTATGTTAAAACCGCTTATGTTTCTCAAGATGATTGTAACACTAAAGAAACACTAAAATACTTTTCAATGTGAATCCTGGATTTCAAAGATTATTTGGAGAACCCATTTCAAATCCAACCTGTGCTTTTGCTGTAGGAAATGGGATCTGAATGCCCTTTAGAAAACCTCAGGACAGGGTCACTGTAGACATTTTATTGGAAGGTGGAGAAGCTTGCTTCATCTTGTATTCAGTGGGTCAAACCAGTCAGGCTGCAGCTGCTGTCCTCATGTCATCATTTAATCTGTAGTGCATAATGTTTTAATCCGCAGAGGGAGGCGCACTGCATTTGTCTCCAGTGGTTTCCTTTCACTGCAGCCTTTAAGACAAGAGAATGTCAAATGTAGGACACGGCAGGGAAGACCATGGTGAAAGTATCAACAAAACAATTGAAATAAACATTCAAGATTGCAACCCTCTAATGAAAGGCATTGTTGTGATGTCACTAGTTCCACTCTATTTTGATTATGCAAAACTGACTTTGTATGATGAAAACAAAAAACAAAACAGAACATGGTTTTGAATGTTTGGCTGTTTTTCACCATTGCAGGTTTACCCATGATGCTTTAAAAAAAAACAAGCAAACCTGTCCTAAACTGTTCCAAGCACTTTTTGTTCCATTGTGTTTTTTTGTGCCAGAACTTTAAAAAACACAAGCCATATCACATGTCTTCCAATACTTATCCCTTCTTATCACCACTAGATGGCACCAATTTGGGGTCTGTCAAACAAAGCTGAAAGACAATTGCACATTTTCTTACATTTTAATTTGAATTACCTTGCAAATTATGTGCTGTAACTCTTGTAATGTTCATTTAAAACCAAAAATATCAAAGCCAACAACCTTTTTGAGACCTACCTATTATATTTGAAATCAAAATTAAACAATAGGTGGGTTGTGTCATTCATACTTAATTCAAAACATTCGCTGTAGTTGGCACATGCACCGGTGCATGCAGAGATTTCTAGGGATTAATGAAACGTGTTTGTCCCTCTTAGTCTCTTTACAGCTGCTCCTGGTGCTCAATTAGTTCGTGATTTACACGATGAAACAGTCAACAGAGCTCAGAAACAAGTGTTAGATACAGTGTCTCAGAGAGGCCAAACACTGTAACACCCACCACCACCGTCACAAAAAAGCATTTGCTGCATATTCTTGTAAACATCAAAACACACAGAGATTTAAAAAAGCATTACAATGCAAAAGTTCACAACACTTGCAAATGCAGAAACCGGCTGCAGAGTTTTACATTCAAAGTTGTAATTCACACAAAACAAAATGATTAAAGAAAATCCTTTCATTTGTTTCTGATGAAATAGGATGTTATGTGAAGCATACATGGCTATTGAAACCTATTTTATCGTATTTGCAATGAAATGCAGGAGTTCTTTAATGTGATGTTGAAAGATGTTTGTTAATGGTTTTGTTTACACTATTCATATTTTACATTTTATTCTATTAATGTAAAAGTACACCTTTTTTTATAAATAAATAATTTTAGTTTCTGTACTTGACGGACCCCAACCACACAAAGATCATAATGTTGGCTTCTTTGTCAATAAACTATTTATCATTTGCATTTAGAATTCTTGGTGCTTCTCAAGTCTTGGTGACCTTTATTCATAGAGATACCTCAGCTTCTTCAGCAAATTCTCAAAGCACTCTTCGTTCTTGTGACTCGTTCTGTTTCTGCATTTGTTTAGGTTTCGTCACAAAACCGGATATCCATTGTAAAATATGCACACAAACTTTTTTTTCTTTTTTACACACAAACAGAGTTTATTTTGAGGTGATTGTTCCATATTTGAAAGCTAATCATTGTCTGCAGCTTTTGTCATCAATATTAATTAGTTACTGCAAAGCTAATATTTAGATCTGGTGAGAAGTGCGAGAAATACGCCAAAGCAATCTGAGAAACACTTTGCTCAACAGTTGCGGCACTACACTTTGCATCACAATGTCTCTCGTCTCTCATCTTTTCCTTTGGGTGCACAAAACTCACTTGCTTTCTCTCTAGTGGTCTGATTAGTTATCTTTCCCTTACTTCTAGCCAGCTTAAATATTTCTCATCGTTGCTGTGGAAACAATGCACTTAGCACTCTGTGCACTAGACTAGAGTGAGCGTGGGTGCCCATGCCTAGCTCCCTTTCTCTCCAAACTAAGAAAAGTCCTTGGTTTCTCTCTCATATGCTTATTAGAAACCATCTCATGCCACAAAACGTGGTGCTAACGATGAGAAAAAGCAGAGGAAATTGTGTGCTAGCTTTTAAATGCGCCATGGCTTTTAAATGCACGTTTTTCCGCTACGTGGTAAGAGCATCTGCATTGACCTTACATGACCTTCCCCATTAATTATGTGTACTACACAGACAAATGCATCATAGTTGTAGATCATATGCTTAAACCTGTTTACATAAAGACACTTGATCTCATCAGGACTGGAAATCACATATAAAAGGGTTGTTTGATGTAAGCTCAGGGTCCTTTGCTTGGACATAGTTCATGCAATGTCACCCAAACACTTAGTTTTCTGTAGGATTTAAGCTTAAAGTGTGTTTGTGCTTGGCAGTGTCTCACGACTGGATGTTGAAAATAGACTAGGAACAAGTCTGGATGTTGAAAATAGGAACTATTGAGCTAAAACAAGATCTTGGGAGTGACTGAATATACTTTGTGCTGTTCAGTATTGATTTAGTTTGATGTGTATTTTTTTTATTTTGTTTTTAAAAGAAAAAGATAATTTAGAAGGCCAAATGTATTTGCAAAAAAATTTCTGAAAAAAATGTCACTCCTGTAGTTTCAGTACAACACCAAATAATAGGTAAGGATACACACTGATACGATATGCATCCAAATCTGAAAAAGAAGTAAAAGAAATAAGCTTTACAAAACTTTTTTTCATCATGTTTCTTCATTCATTACAATGTTTAAACAAATAATGGAAAGTTGTAAAGCTTATGGAAAGAAAAGCTTGCCAAGGTATACTTTGATAATTTTTAGAGTGTAATGTCACCAAAGCCTCTAGGGGGCAGCGATAAACTTTGTGCACTCAGAGCATGACACATTAAAGTGATAATTGAATCATTTTTGGGGACTAATCTTATTTTAAACATATTTTAAAAAAATGCTTTTAAATTAAAAAATCAAAAATAAAAATTGCAGACTGGGCAAATGTACTACCCTTTCATCTTTTTACAGACATCTCTTTATCTATCTCAGCTCTAATGAAAACTACAGTGGTACCTTGAGATACAAAATTAATCTGTTCCAGGGTGGCTTTTGCATCTCGAAGCAAGTTTTACATGTAAAACGCCTAATCCTTGCAATGGCTCTAAGAAACAACAGTATAAGTAGATGAAAAAAAAGGAAAACCAGAGAAAAATCAAGTAACGTTTCGTCAATCCTTAAATCCACACATTGTTAATGTAATAAATGATAATAAAACACAAGCAAAATATGTAATATGTACACAAATGTGAAACCTTACCTTGAGTGAGGCGATGTGTCAGAGGAGGTGGAACGGCAGAAAACATTACGGCACCACGTATGAAAGTTATCTTTCGCGAGATATTTCGCGAATTATTAACACCAACACGGTTTCAAGCACAAGTGCAGACAGATGGAGAGACGCTTCTGAGAAAGCGTCACTGGGTTTCTCTAAGTTGCACTACAGAACAGCACTTTCCACGTTATAAATGTTATTTCTTTTACGACACCTTGACTCTAACATTTCTTATACCACATTATCGATAATCTATACATAATGTTTTGCTAGATTTAAAACTGATTTAAAGTGTTTTTAAAGTTTATAAGCCCCTTTCTGCACTGGAAGATAAGAGCGCCAGGACCCAGAAGGGCAGCGCGACGTCAGACTAAAAAGGCGGAAAATAGAGCAGAAATGTTTGTTATTGTTCGTATCTCAATTTTTTCTTCATATCTCAAAGCAAAAAACCTTTCGTATCTCGAACATTTCATAACTCGAAGCATTCATATCTCTGGGTACCACTGTACTAAGTTCTTTTTATCCAGGATTTGTACCCTTTAATTTGCCAGGATACTATATGATGTTGCTGATTTCTGAAGAAAAAAAAGACATATTTTTAATATGAAAAATGATTTTAGCCTGGATTTCTTTCTAGCTTTAATCACAGTCTTGGACATGTCAAACATTAGTAAAAACATTGGCATTGGTGCATTTGTAGTTTTTCTCCCTCATTTATTGTTCATGCCCCATTGACTTGCATTGTAATGAACTTTTTGATTGCAATGCCATAACACCAAATAATCATGCATTCCTGATTGTTGGTGGTCATTCCTGTTAGGAAGAGGGAAAATTTAGATTTTTACAGTTGAACACAATTATATAATGTTGGTGGCTGATCACAGGAAGCTGACAAAATGTGGAGAAAAGGGAGGATTTGTGGTGCACTATTTCTATCCTGTTTCCTGTGCTAAGTTGCTTGGAAGATGTGGGATGACAGTGAGCGGCTCTTTTACGTTCCACTCACGTAATCGACCAATGAAACCCAGTTGTTTTGTTCACATTGCAAAAAACATCCAAAATGGCAGTGCAAAACGTTTTTTTTTTTTTCTGTTGGTGGCACCACTCATTCGCTCAGATGTGTAATGTTCCAATGGCACCCATGGTTTTCAATCAAGGCACGTTATTGCACAATGCTGCGGACCAAAAATTCAGATTGGTGTGTAGAGGCCATTGAACCCCAGGTGCAAGAAGCGTAAACATACACTATGTTTACTTAAATTAAAACAACACTAGGATTTCAACTCTTTAAATTGCAATATGGTAGAATTGATTAGTAAAAGGCACAACAAAGAACCAGCATGGGACTGCAACCTTGGTTGCCATATTTCTGCTTCAGGGCTAACAGTGCTCAAGTGCATGAAAATTGAAGTAAAAATCAAAACCACTAGCCATTATTGCAAAAAAATTATCAGAAAACAAATGCTTATCTAGGTTAGTTTCAGATTTGTACTTGTAGAAGTAACAGAAAATGGTGGAAAAAAAACATTAAAGGCTCAAATTTAAGATAAGAGAATAGTGCACAGTCATAGTTGCTGATGCCAAACTCTGTGGTTGGTGGAGGTTCGGCTGCCAAAGGCCTGAATATACCCATGTGACACATGTTGTGTTAACTGTGATAACGACTGAGATAAGCATCAGGGGTTTCTCTCTGAGGCTTGATAAAGCCTTGATGACTTCACAACAGTTCACCCTGGTGCATCTCAAGCCCATCAAAACAGAGTTACTTCCCATCATCTAGGGCAAGGAATGCCTCGTATCATTGGCCGGAGCATTTTCCACGAGCCCAGCTCTGTACAAGCTATGGTTGTGTTTTTATCTGACAAAGGGTAGTGAAATTTGGACCAGTGCCGCCCGTATGAGAGGCCCAACTCAACGTGACAGAACTTGCAACCAAAACAAACTGAGCTACACATTAACTCATTACATCTGTTTGAGTTTAAGATATACAATTAATGTTTTATAAAGGCTGTCATATAAGAAATATCATATACTCCTCAAATGTGACTGGAAAAGTTGCGGTGTTCTGTATATCATGGGTCATGGGTACCTTGATATTAATAAAAGCTGGAAAAAGGTCCATTTGTACAGTGTCTGAGAGAGGTCAAATGCATTGCAACTTAAGAAACCCCCATGATTTTGGCAACAATTTGCACTGAAAACTTCAAACTCCTTGCAAAAAAACAATAGTGCTGCGCGGGAAAGTTCACAGCTCGACGGAAATGTGGATGTTAAATGATTACACAAAGTGCTTTACAGATTGTGGAGCAACAATGATTAACGCTGATATGGAAGAAACTATAAATAAGTCCTGGATTGGTCCACTTGAAACATTTCCATTGTGTTGTGAACATTCGTAGCACTGTGTTTTTTAATGTTTGTGTTTCAAGAATATTCTGCACTATTCCTGTTTGGAGGTGTATGATTGTTTTGTCAAAATGTTTCCTTAAGCTACAGCGTGTTTGCCCTCTCTCTGTACCTTTGACCCTTTCTGAAGGAATATGGAATATTTGCGTGTGTTTTGGAGACTTTTATGGTGTATGCGTCACATGTTCTCAAACACTGTATTCTGCCCAAACAGGCCATGGTGGCATGTTACCCTGGCAGTGGGACGGGATATGTGCGACATGTGGACAATCCCAATGGTGATGGGCGCTGCCTAACCTGCATCTACTATCTGAACAAGAATTGGGATGTGAAGGTACATTCTGTGAGCCCGCATTTAAAAGCACAATATTCATGTCTGGATTTGTTTTACACTTACCAGGATTTTACATTCTGTGATTAATTACTAGTTAATAGTGACTTGTTACTCGCTTATAATTCATCACTGATACATAAGTAGAGAGGAAGATTTTTGGGTTCATCAGCGATATTTCAATCAAGGTGATTCTAGCTATTCTGGATCCTCACGTTCAGACAAATATCATATCGAACCCACTTTTGGGTTCACTAAGTTGTGAATCTAAATTCGAATCAACTTTTTAGGCCTGTTTCACATTGCATCTGTGTATGTTGAGTATGCATTTTGTCTCGAATCAACAGAGCATGCACCCAATTTTGCTTTCACACTGCAAACGTTAACAAATTGAACGTCAACAGATCGCCATGGTTGTATAGAGTCTATGGATTGATTTAACACACTGAAACATTATTCAACAATATCGTCACGTTCCAAAATGGAACGCCAACTTCTCTTAAGTGGTTAAAAAAACGCAAAGTACTTGCTTTCAGGACTGACCCCAAGCCAGCAACTCTTTTAGAAAGTGTTTTGGGGATCATAAATAACTGGATGTTTTTCAGCTTGTTTTATTGTGGAGAAAATAATTGGTTCAGTAACATTGTTTTATTTTTATTAATACGTTGTTCACATTGTCTAATTGTATCGAAAAATGTACAGTTAACTTTATTTTTAATTGAAATCATATTCAATCTCTTCATTTTCTATTCTATAGATTTTTATTCGGAAAACTTCATGACTATTTCCAATTTACTCACTTATTGGTTACTGATTTGCATATTCATGATGTGAATGCAAAGTTACTGAATGCAGCTTCAATGCTGAGCTCTCAACTTTTCATTAAAGCGACATAAAGCGATCTCGAATCAAATGCAAATGCACCTTCACCACAGTTCACCGATGTTACACATTTGTTTGTTGCTAGCTCCATTTTCCCTCTGTTTAACTCGCATTTGTTTCCGGATATCATAAGAGAAGGCGTTGCTTTGTAGATAACGCATCACTTCCGGGGAGGGAAATCGGGCCTTGCATCATGTCTGTGTGATTTCATCAATAACATTTTGACAAGAATCTTGAGTCAATCTACTCTTAGTCACTAAAGACCTGCTTAAAGGCTTAATAAGGCATGAGTCCTTCAGTAAGAATTTGCTTAGACTCTTGTTCGACTATTTAAAATAAGACTTTTTTTTTCTATGCGATCATTTTTAGGCTAAATGACATGTTTTTTTGCACATGATTTTTTCTTTTTGCTGTCCGTGCAGACATATGCAGTGTGAAACAAATGCATGAAGGTTTCGATAATAGCTTAGTTGCTTTATGTTCCATTGCTGGTTTTGTGTTCGCAGATTCATGGAGGCTTATTGCAGATCTTTCCAGAAGGTCGTAATGTTGTTGCAAACATCGAGCCCCTCTTTGATCGTCTGCTCATATTTTGGTCAGATCGCCGCAACCCACATGAGGTCAAACCATCCTTTTCCACACGGTGAGTAACACCGCATTCAAAGAGCTGATGAAAAGACATTTTTACTCCAGTGACGCTTGTACAACATGTCTCTTTAATAAAAACACCCTTTTTAGATATGCTGTAATATTTCTTAATTAAAAATGACACTAATATTTCAGATTTTTATTAAGACAAAAAAAGAGATCTGTTGGATCAAGATCATGTTTTAAAAGCATTTATATTTATTAGTGCTGTCAATCGATTAATAAATAACTAATTTAATTGCTGAATTTTTTTTGCAATTAATCGTGATTAATACCAAAGAATTTAATATGCAAGAAATTCAAATGTGATTGTTCATTGAATTGTTTAGCGTAACACACAGCATTACAAAGTAACATTATTCTTACATTTTTAAAGTTTTACCAATAAAAAAAAAAAACAGTGGGGAAACAGAATGAGCGAATCATGTGATGGAACTCTGATCACATGACCAACGCAGAAGTAAAGCTATGAAGCAACACAGGGTAAGCTATGAAAAAATTAAGGCATTAATACAACAAACTGAGACAAAAATTAAAATTAAATCAACCAACTCCCCCCTTCAGAAAATTAAACACACTCAAATAATCAATTTAGGGGCGCATCAAGCAGATTGTCTGTTCCATTATTGTCAGACATTTATGTTCAATAAAATGTACTAATTATTTATTAAAATACTTTTTGCTGCAGAATAAAAAGTTCAAATGAAGGTTGTCATTAATTTGTTAGAAGAAAGAAAAGATATTCTTGTGAAGTAGGGAGTTCATGTTGTAAGAATTACAGATGCAGAAATTTGTCATTAGTATTTATTTTTGTACAAACAACCTTCAAGTTCTCCTTGACTGTGAATGTTCCAAAAATACAGAATGCATTGCAATTTTTGATCCAGGATCAGTTTTAAAATGTTATCTGTAAAAAAAAATGGCACACTTTCAATTCTGATGACACAAACGCATATTCTTAGCTAATGCACTCATCTGACCCGTCCTCCATTGTTCCCCAGCTCTACAAACAGCGGTGGTTTGATCTGATCCCGCTCTGTGAACCACACCACACCTGCAGCCACTCTTCCTCAGGAAGAGGCTCTAGCCTGAAAGTAGGCTGATGGGACACATTTAAAGCAGTATATTTAGTGTTGAAAGATGAGTTTTAGATGAGATGCTGGGTGATAGGTGTGCACTCATCTCTGCGGGAGGTCGAGGTGGGGCACAGGAAGTACGTGCTTCCTGAGAATGAGCGCCCATCTGTGCACTCATGCCATTAGGAAAGAGAGAGAGAGAGAGAGAGAGAGAGAGAGAGAGAGAGAAGGAGGAATAAACAAAATCCAGCGAGACCAGACGGTCTCGTGCTGTCGGTTTAACCCTTTTGGTGCAGAATTCTTGAAGTGCTTTACATTGCATCAATACATGCTTCTCAGTGTGTCTGAATTTATCTTTGTCTTCTCTACAGCTATGCTATTACTGTTTGGTATTTTGATGCACAGGAAAGAGCTGAAGCCAAGGAGAAGTACAGGCTAGGTGAGGTGTTTTTTTTTCTAATTATTATTATTATTTAAAATTTCCCTGAAGTTTTTCCATTGAGTGTAAGAGTTCAGTACTAGTTTCTTGGTGAAAGGAATGTGTATTGTTACCATCATAGTTATTTATTTACAGCTTAATCAGCCTATTTGTACATAACAGGGCACATATAAGAGATATTTTTTTCATAAGATATATTTATTAAATATATTAGATATAAAATGATTTGTGCAAATTGTGAAAAATATATTTTTCTTTAAACAATCCTGACGGCTCCCAGTTCCCAGTATATATATATATATATATATATAGAGTATTTTATATATATATATTTATATATATATATATATATATATATATATATATATATATATATTTTTTTTTTTATTTTGTTTTTTAGAAAGACTATTTATCTGAATAAATAAATGTATTGTTCAAAGAAACAGGTAGCCTATGCTATCATGCTATACAACACCTTCATACAACATGGTTGCTATGTGTTTTATTATGTATTTATACAGTAATTAAAAAGTAACTGCTAACCATGTTAAAATATAATTAAATTAATTTTACAAATGCCAAATTTTCCTAATTTATGAATGATTTATCTAAATCAATACATGTATTGTAACCAGTGGCAAAAAGTGCTAACAAGGATGAGCTATAAAAATTCTCATGCTGCTATCTTTGTGATGTCACAAATCCTAGGATCCGCCCTCAACTCTCGACAGTTACTTCTGAATAGCTTGACTTCTTTTTCATGACACTCAATTTTTTCTTTTTTCATTCTTGCATGGCTTTCTCAATTTTTTTCATGCTAACAGACTTGTTATATTTCACTGTTTACAGCTGCAGGGCAGAAAGGTGTGAAAGTGCCCTTTACACAGAGCAGTAAATCCTGATGTGAAGACTCTGCTGTGTAGAGTCAATGTCTCTGCTGTTCACTCTGATGCCCCTGCGTCGATGGTTGGTGTAAATGGATCTGCAAGAAGTTGAACCAAATACGGTGCTCTATTTGACCTCAGTTTGACTGTTTTGGATGGAGACTGGCCAGTGGACTGGACTGGTTTTCCTCCAGTGAAAAGTGAATATTTTTGAGTAATTGCTGTTTAAACAACAAACAACTAGCAACTTATTTATCTGAGGTTTTCAGGTGCCTTCTCTCATTTTCTGTCCAGCCCTGAAAAAGTGTCTAACACTCAGATCTGACGCATGTTGGGTCATAATAAATATTGCATTGTAAACAGACGTCTTTGTGCACAGGAACATATGTTAGCTGGAGAGAAGGTGAATCTGAGATAAATGAACATCATCCTCTGATAATTCTTAAATTCCCGCTAGAATTCCCTGCTGGAATGACATGAGTCGAGTCTCCAAAAGTTGTTTGTATAGCGGTTATTGTAGTTTGTTTGTATAGCGGTTATTGTAGTTAATACCCCAAATAGAAGTGAAAGTCTGCTTATTTTAAATAGTTGTCTGCGCCGATGTGACTGGTGCTTTATATCGGGACACACCGATGGTTAAAAATGCGTACGCCACAAAACGGCAATTATTTTTTTACCTAGTTCAACATAATGTTAGGTGCTGAACATTAAATTCTAAAACGTGTGAAGGAAATTTGTAATGTACAATAGAAAAATGCTTACATTCAACAGTGTTATTAAACCATTTCTATAACTATGGCTTTTTAAAAATTAAGTGTGTTGCGTGAAAAAAAAAATTACATTTTATAAGAACTGCAAAAACAAAAATGTATGTGTAACGGATGGTTTGAACAATAAAAATTTCAGCTGATATCTGTTATGGAAGTCACATTCCTTGTTGAAACAAGTTCACTTTTATTTCATCGTGTTAACTTGGAAACATAGAGATGAATAATTAACAGTCAAAAATGCAACAAAATGTTAATTTGTTTTAAGAAATCGTAGGCTTTACATCAATTGTAAAAACAACTATTTGAAACAAATTGAAATTGTTGTTCTGTTATTGCGCAAATCTTAATAACATAATCAAAGCAGTTGAAATAACCCATTTTAACATCATAATTTAGAATAAATCAAAACTTATTAAATATGTGGCTAATTAAGGCACTTCATTAAATGTCTAAACCCGTTAAAAACTGTAATCCAAAAATTTCAATCACCTGGATAACTCAATATTAGTTTTTTGCACAAGAATTTCCTCATTTTCTGTGCTGTTGTAAGAGCTGATCCAATGCTGAAGTGAACCTGGCCAGCTTTGCATCACAATTAACACATGGAGGAAGTACATCTACCGGGATAATTGACTTGACTGAATTGTGTACAATGTCAAAAAAGCACATGCTGCAGCTGAAATCATTTGGATTCTATGCACAGTTCTTAAAAGAACAGCCATTTTTTTGTAGAAATCATGTAATTCTCCAACTGCTCAAGTTAATAAGTTATATGTTTTCATCTGAATAGATGCTAAGCTATGCTAAAAGAGAAATCACATAGTAGATTCAGAGATGAAAAATTGGCCTATTTCCAAAAATGGTGGCTTTTATAGCGATTCTTAAGAGTAGATTGACTCAAAACTTGAAACATGGGCGTTTTCGAGCAAAAAAATTGTTTATTTCTTTTAAGGGTCACACTGGTCAAATGGTTACTTGAAGGCTGGACTTGAAGGGCACGGTTTTCCCTCTACCGGACGTGAGGGGCTATCCACAAAAAAAACACTTTCATTTGTGATAAACAGAGGGAGCTAGCAACACACAAATGTGTAACTTCATTAAATGATTTCCATATACCACAATGAAACATTCGTTACAACTGTGGTAAACAGGTAAAATGTGCTTAGCCCAGACCCTTATAAGCAGCTAGAAATATGCCTTGAATAATTGCAGATTCAAGGGCACTTACCTGCTAAGTATATTTAACACAACCTGTAAGTTCACTGATGTCACGGTTGCATCTTTGACACCGGTTTGAATTCTGGTAGGGCCAGCCACCATTTGTACAATTATTTCTTTTTATCATTTGACAAATACTTTTACTCACAAAATAAAACAAGACTATATTTCATTGATAATTTAATTGTTTATTTAACGTGTCATGTTAAAGTATGTTACATGGAGAAATCAGCCAATGTTCACATCTGGGTCACCACTGAACACAGTCACAACTCATTTAACCAAAATGAATTTCAATGATTAATTTACTTGTTTCTGCTGGTGGCTCCCTGGAAAGGTGAGCCTATGTCAAGTCTTAATTTAGCTGAAAACCCATCTAATATCCACCGTTTCTGCCTCTCATTTCTCAAAGCGTTATGAATATGCAAATCATTAACCAATAGGTGAGTAACTGGGGAGTGGTTATGCAGTTTTCCAAATGAAAATCTCAGCACATTTCCGGATTAAGTCTTGGTTGGAAAATGAATAGATTGGATGTGATTTTATTAAAAATAGAGACTTTTTTAGAATAAAATAATCTAATTTCACCATACAATTAGAGCAATGTGAACGACATAATATTAAAAATAATACAATACCATGACAGCTTTATTAATTATGATTAGCATCTTTATAGTGTTTGATCTGTACCACAAAGTCAAAAAGGGTGACTGTTTTATATATGTATCTGCACTAGGCTTTATGCTCAACTTGTACTGGTTTATGTAAAGATATTCACTAACTTGGAGCCCAACAATCTACTTTCAACCTCAAAGAGACACTACGTACATATAATGGGTTTGTGGATATTCTCAAACCATGACAACCTATGAACAACCATCACAGGTTACATGCACTACCCTTGTGCCTACATCTCCCAGAGGACATTAGAAGATGTGTATGAGAGGTTTTGTTCAGAATGGACTGCAAGCATCTGTGTGTTTATACTGCAAACTGCGGCACGTCAAAAACAAGCAAATGCAGTGTATAGTAAAAATCCTAACAAAATGTGGAAATGTAATTATCTTGCATTATCAAACCGTTGTATGAATGTCTTAAGTTAAATGCATTCTAAGTTTATATAATAAAATGTGTAAATGTTATCAAATGGACCTAACATGCTGTTTTACACCTTACCATGTAGTTCTAAGGTCTATTTTTCTTGCATTTTAATTCCTTTTTTCAAAGCATCAACTCTGAAATAAGGGACTGTTTTGCTTTTACAGTCATTAAAGCATGTGAGGGCTTTTACGCAGAGTGTTGGTTTCTTATCAGAAGCAGTCATTGACTCCTATGAGAATGTACTCTGTATGTAAACAAACTAAATTGATCTTTGAGAGTCTTGGGAAACTCGAGGACCCTGACATCACTTGATTCATTTTCATATCAAATGTAGTTGATAGCACTGAGAGGTGATTGATGAGATGAGGCTGTGTATTCAGTAAGGAAGCTGTTTCCAGATCAGTGTGTTTATTTCTCAGGACAGATATCAGTACAGGAATGTGTCGACAAACAGGAAGTGTGTATGTGCCTATCCGGAGTGGAAGCCTCCTGCTCTGCTCATTCATCAGCTATAGTCTGTGTGAAAGTGCGTGTGTGTGTGTTTGTGTATGCACTCTGAGCGAACTCAGAGTTAACAACAGTGATCCGGGTGAACGAGACTGTGAGATAACAACTCCCGCCCCTGAACACGCACACAAGAAAAACTCAATAGTACATTCCATATGTTTATTTTAACTATGACTGTCACCACACCACTGCCACTTGTTGACCCCTATAATAAGTTGTGTTCTACTTAAATTTTAGGATTCAAGATGTTTGGTCTTCAATAATCATGTACTAAATGTATAAGCTGTGTCCCGAGCGTATTTTAAGGCCACTTACGTCACAACGGTGCACCAAGGTCGTCTCATTTCAGCAAAAATCGAAGAGTCCTCAAAATGCACCCTTCGAATGCCTTCCTTTTTCCCCTGAACAATTTTCGTGGCCTCAGATATCCCACGTTTTTTTTTTCATTAGAGTTAACACAGAGTTAACATTTGAATTTGTATTTACATGTAAGTAACACATTTTTTTGTTGTTGTTTTTTTTTTTTTTTATAAAGGCCAGTATATTCCAACTTTAAATTAAATTGGAAAACATTTTTATTTTAAACATTTATTGTAAACATTAACGCATGCAGCCAACTAAATATTAATTACGTATTGGGGGGTGTCATTATGTTTTAAGAAGCAGATGAAGGAGTTTATAAAACTTATAAAAAGTATAAAAAGAGAACGAAGCTATAACGTCATACTGATTCAAATTACAAACTTAAAATAGAAAATTATCCCAGAGGAAAATGTGACCAATGCAACCATAATGAAAATACAGAGCACATTTTAATGCAATTTATTCAATATAAAAAAGACCAAAAATAAAGGAAGAAATGGAACAATTAATAAGAAACCCTTAAACACTAGAAAATTAATCAAGCAAGAAAAGAACTTACAGTGATCTTAAAAATTTATCAAACACAAAACCTAAATTTAAAAGAATCACTTATTTTATATTAATAATTAAAAATATTAATAATACAAGAACGTTTCATTCATTCATTCATTTCGGAATCCAAACTACTGCTCCAGCTGGTGGCGCTAATGCACCATAAGCAAACTGCCAAAAAACAACAGAGGAAGAGTAATAGGCTAGACCGTCATGTTACCAAGGGTTTTTGCAGCTTTCGCAGGATCCTCCCAAGCTGCAGCCTTGGAGGCTGGGTTGGAAGGACCCTTTGAAGGCTTTTAGAATCTAGGATTGGGTACACGGCTATAGAGTGTAAAGAAAAATGGACAACATAACACGACCTACTACCATTGGGCTAATATGAGGCCACAGCCGAGATGACCTGAGCGCTGCCATTGAGATGTGATTTTCGAGCCACACAGAAATAAACGTAAAACAGAAAATACAATTGACTAAAACCAACAGAAAATTACTTTACTTTATAGTAAAAGTAAAGTAAATTTCTACTACTTTTTTTTCATGGTGTGAAATTTTTTGGAAGATAATCAAAAAATATGCAGTAATAACCAGATAGAACCTTTTTATCTGGTTTAAATCTAAAACATTCAGTGATCTATGCTAAAGCATAAAGTGCTTTTGTCAGAAGCACTTTTAAAGTTTTAAAGACTATATGTTAATTCATTTGGAGTTGTCATGTTTGTTTATTTACTGACATAAATGCACTTTTAAACATGTAACATAAATCTACCTTTACATAGGCGTCTAACAATAATTTGTGCCACGATAAACAGTAAATACAAAATGTCACAATATGAGGAGTTATTGTAAGCTTCACCGTCTAAAAATCCACAGGCCTTGAAGCCTCACCGGCAAGCATCAAACTGCCAACTTTTTAACTGAAGGGCCACAATGCCACTATAAATCTATAGTAATTAATGCTTAAAAACTAAAGTAAACCAATACAGTACCAGAAATTTCTAAATTGTGTGTTTATTTTGCAGCATTTCATGCAGCAAATACACAAAAACATTATTGTGAATGTATATTAATTTTTTGTATTATGTAGTTTGATTTTCATGAAATAAATGTAATACACATGTAATTTCAGGTCGAAATTTTTAAACAAGCACTGTTCCCTTAACTAAAAGAATAGAACTGTGCCTGGACAATAATTGGGGCTACATTGATGAAACAAAGCTAAAGTTTCACAGCTGAGTGATGAATTAGAGAATCATTAATGGGAATCATGAAATTTGAGGTTCACTTTGCTCTGCTTAGCTTACCTTAGTCCATGTAGACTTTATAAAGACTACACTATTTGTTTATTATGTACAAAGACTACACTATTGATTAAGTATGTAAACACTTTTTGAGCATCCACTTCATTTCGAAACCGATTTTCTTTTTATATCGAAGGAGGCCTTTTCCTTTCGGCATTCTTCCACCTCACAGACCATGTTCCGATTTCACGTTCCCCCTCTTTCCTCTCTCTGCTCCTCACGCTATTTGACCATCAAGTTGTTAAGGCGTGGTTACCCACAATCCCAAAGGATCACTTTTAAGACAAAAGGGTTGTGCAGCATGCAGAAGAGGCCTCCAACTACAACTCTCCCTCCATCTCTCTTGCCCAAATCTGATTGCGGTTTAACACACCAAAGACAGCTCATTTTGAAGCACCTGCATTTTGTGCTTCATTCAACTTTCCTTTGGCAAAGAATTTGACTGTGCCACAGTTGACAAAAGAATCAAAAATTATTTTTCATATCAGTTTAAAATAACATTTCAGCTTCTGCCTGCCAGATAATTAATTTACCACACTAAAGGGATGTGTTATTTACCCATTCACTAATAACGAGTATTAGTGTTCTCATGAATTTTGGGCTGCTTGACAAATTTGTTAATCGTGATCATGGTCAGGTCTACAGTGATTTTCATGGTACCATTAGTAAAATCTCACAAATCTTACTGTCGCAACCACACAACCCATGTGCCTTGTTTTGGCGCCATCTTGTGTGGCCTTGACGTCGTTAAAACCTTATCTTTGACATCACCCATCTAAAAATGTCCAACCTTGTAGATTATATATATTTTTAAGTACGTGTGTAATATAACTGTACGTTAAGCTCTATACGTAACATAGATACTTTTCGAGTTATTCGCCTGAGGAGTTTGATGATAGGTGGCGCTACAGAAGTAGGCGTCCAGTTGGTTTAACGGTTATAGCGTCTTTAAACGCGCTCTTCGTCAGGGTTTAAGTTCAGAGGTCGTATTTTGTTTTGGTTTTTTGTGCGTGTCAGTAATGGCTTCCTTCGGTTGGTTAACGTGTAGACGGCTGTCTCGGTATGTTTGCCCGGTGACACTGCTCGCTCGGGGGCCGCATCAGTATTTGCGGGCTCCGGTGCGGTTGTTTCACCGAGGTGCCAGGCGCTGGGCGGCGGAGAAAACCCCGCTGAACAGACCACGAGCCCCGGAGCAGCAGTACTTCACCGAGTTGGATAAAGCCGATGCAATGGTAAACTCACAATTAGCTTTTGTCATATAAAGCAGCCTATGGACAAATTCTAAAGCTATAATTACACACATAATGTGACTTTCCTCCCATAGATGCTGCGGAAGTCACACGAGACAGGTGAGACTCTGCTTTAAAAAATTCTTAATCACCGGTGCATATATAAACTTTAAAAATAAGAGTATCTTGAATGGTTTACTCTGTATTTTTTTAGTCACATCAGAATGTTTTTTTTTTATTTATTGTATGGTCTTATAGTGCATGAATCCCAAATTGAGTGTCTCTGAACACTCATAATATACAAGAAATATATGTTTTTTTTTAGACATGCCCTGCAAATATCCACTGGACCAAAGATGTTGACAATAGTCTGTTGTAATGGAAGCTTTGAGGTGTGTCATCTGCATTATTGCTCTTGAGGCAAATTCTTGGCTTTTGATTTCAAAATGAATCACAAAACGGACTTTTGTTCTAAAGGATTTTTGAGTGCTGAGCAACATTAAGTTACCTATCCCCCATGCTTAGGGTGGTGTCTCTGGTTCAAAAGTGGTTAGAGGATTGTGATATGTGAAGCCCATTTCTGTGTCTGTGATTCCAGCCTCAGTCCATTCCACACCTTGCCATGTTCCTCCAAATTTCCAGGATTTTTACTTTCAATCTTCTGTGGTTCTCCATTTTGGTGTTGCACCTTTTCCTTTCAGCTTTTCCCTTTAGCTTCCCCTATAATGAACTTTGTGGTTCAGAGAGTAAGCTAGAGTTCACAAACACAAAGCAGTTAATGTACGACTTAAATATGTTTTTAATTCTGCTTTAATGTTTTGTAGGGTTTTTATCCTGGTTCCGGAATGGGCTGCTGGTCACTGGCGTTGGTGTTATTGCCTTTGTGCAGAGTGATGTGGGTCGAGAGGCTGGATATGGTAAAAATTGATCTTCCATTTATCATGTCATAGTTTTAGTAGTCATCTTTGGGAAGTGTTTGAAACACTTGATTAAACCAATGCCTCTCTATTATTGATTTCATCACACTGATCAAGTGGTAACGAGTGTTTGAAAGTTTAAAGATCTTGAATTAACACAGTGTTCCCCATAATATACAAACAAAATAAATAAGAAGATAAATAAGCCTGTGTTAAAATATTCCCATAACAATTTGATGCATGAAAAAGCATGCGTGCTGAAGAGGACATCAGTCAAATAAGATATAATGTCTGTTTATGTTTCCATAGTGATGGTTCGTTCTTGAACGATTTGTTCTTTTTGAACAAATCTTTTATTTGACTCAGTAACAAATTGTGTTTGAGAGGGATTCATTCAGTGGCATATGCACAACGTCCTTATGGTTTCAGAATTTATCATTATTTATAAAAGGGCTTAAAAAAGACATCCTTATCGTTTCTGGCTCATACAGTGTTGGTTAAGATTATGGAGCAGTCACATATCTAAAAAAGGAAAGACTCTCTAAAAAATAACTAATGTTAATCAAATTGATTAAATCAATTCTCATTCTGGTCTGGACGGAACTTGTTAATGCCAAAAAAAGGCAATGTGTGGAACAAAGTCAGATTAGAGGTGAGGTGAACCAGACTAAAGACCCAGGTACCCTTGAGTAGTGCTGGGCGATATGAAGCAAAATATATATCTCGATATATTTTGCTATATCTCGATATATGATATATATCTCGATATCTTTACAGGATTTATAACCCCCCCACCCCCCATAAAAACCCTACTGCAAAAAAATAATACAAATGTCAAAGTCGTTTTTTATTGACGCTCAGAGGTGCTTCTGCAAATTTTCTTTCAGAAATCCTTGTATACATATTATAAAACAATAAAGAAATACATATTGCCTTTTCATTCAAAAATAAAACAACTAAAAACAGGCAGTGAATAGGGACAAAGTGCTTCTGTAACATTTAGGATATAAACAAAATCCCTGATAACATAAATAATAATTTAACTGTAAAATAATACACATTGCCTTCTTTTCATTCAAAAATAAAACAACTCAACTCAACTCATCTTTGCAGGACCTCTGTTGTAAGTAACCTTTTCCAATTCAGCAGCAAGCCGCGCTCTCTCTGTAGTGTACAGTCGCGGGAGTTCCTGTCTCGAAAAGTAATGCCGACTGGGTAAATTGTATCTGACTGGGATCAAGTGTTTTTAGCAAACGTTTAAAGCCACGTTGTTCAATGACGGATATGGGTGCCATGTCCACCGCTATGTGAAATGCCACGGACTCTGATGCTACACCACCTTGCGCTCTGTCTTTCATATTCTACACTCCGCGTTATAGAATTGTGGAGATTAGTTGAGCTTTGGTTGGCAGCAACTTTCACGGCATTCACGGCAGTAGACATCTGTCTGTTGTTCGTCTGACGACTTAAAATCAAAGTATTTCCATATAATGGAGCCAGCTGTTCTTTTTTTTTTGCAACAAGTTCTGTAACCTCCGGGCTGGTTGCGGGCGCCGCCATGTTGATTGAGACGACAGGCAAGGGGAGGGGAAACAAAAGCAAGGAGGCACGGACGAGCGCAGCACAGAGAAGCCAAACAAGCAAATTAGCGAAAATTAAATATAGACATTGTATCGATATGTACGATATGCCAGAATTCATATCGAGTTTAAAAAATATCTCGATATATTTTAAATATCGAGATTTCGCCCACCCCTACCCTTGAGTAATAGTTTAAGTAATTAATTTTGTCTTATCTGTAGTCTGATGTGGAAGTAATACACAGCATGTTGGTATTTTACTGAAATTACATGAAATAAGATTTGTTCATTTTGGTTAACGAAACTCAAAGATCTGAGTCTGTAAAATTATCCAAACTTCTCCTCACTATATGGAAGTTCTGGTCTGTTTTTGCTTTTTTTTACTCTTGAAATGGAAAACTATGTGAATTCTGTTCAAATTTTGTTTAAATCATGATGCAGACTTTCAACATGGTGTTAAAAAGGTCTTCAAAAGTATTGCATTTTCATCTTTGAAATTTGTACTGTGTACCTTTTTTATTTTTAAGCAATATTGACTTGTGGGTAGGTTAAGATTGGATGCATCTGTATCAGAAAATAATTGCTCCCGTCATGGTTTTCCCAGTTAACAACAGGGTTTTTCAATCGGTCACTGGTGCACTATTAATTTTAAAAGCTGATGTTGATTACGTAACATTGCTGTCTTTAGAAGTTTTGTTTGGTTATCCCTTTATATCCGCTTGTCCTCATAACCCTGTTCTTCCTTCCCTGTGCAGTGTTCTTCATCCTGGGTGGCATGTTTGTGTCATTTGGTAGTGCATCGTATGTGTGGAGCCTGATGTCTCTCCGTAGGATCATGCATCTCTCCTTGCCGTCGGTTTTGCTCCAAACAGCCGTGGTGTCTGTTGCTGCTCTCTTGTGGCTCTGTGCTGTCTCACTCTACATTGGCCACCTAGAGGTGGAACTGATACATGATGTTGATGATGATGAAGAGGACCACCATGCCAGAGACGAGGGTGGTGAGTGTGATGAGTGTAGGGCTCGACGGCACGCTGAAGGCAAAGGTCGAGATAAGTAAGAGCCCAAAGCGGATTTCTGTTTTGGGATGAGGGACTTATTTATATTAAAAACACAGGTCTTCTGTGACATGAACTTATATTTTTGCATTGACTCTGTAATAATTCTTTATGCTTTGGAATAGAAATGTGGGAACTGTTGAATGGTTGGCATCAATCAGATGTGATGAGCATCACTGTTTTAACTAGTGGCGTTATTCAAAATTATTTTTTTATTTTCATACATTTTTTGTAATGTGATTATATTTTCCACCTCATGCAAAATAATCACCTCCTATCACGTATATTTATTTTTGCACACTCATAATCCATGCTGTGTATTACTTTTAATATAAAAATATAATGATTAATGGTTTTCTGCCATAAAGTTTATTTTAGAGGTTGATCATGGTGGTCAGTGTCTTTAACTAAAAAAGATTGCTTCTAGTATAATAATATCTGTTAAAATTTGCTAGTTCTCATGGCTACCTAATTATGAATGAGTTCACCATGTATAAATTAAATGTATACTTTTGAATGCATTGAGATTGTAGTTGGCAAAGATTAAATTTGATTTAATAAAAGGTAAACAGAATTTAAAATCAGTTTCTGCATGTGTATACTGTAGGTCTCTGCAATATATCGTAATTGAATCGCGATCGATTCACAACAATTCAATACGCAAATCACAAAGAGCTGCGATGTGAAATAACACATTTATATTTCCCTTCCTTCCTTGGAGTGACTGTGTTGCTAACCAATTGGTTTAGTGATGCTGCACAATACCAAAAATAAAACTGCCTTTCGATGACTATTGTTAAATAAGATCGATTGTAGTTACTCATCCAAACTGATACACAAAATACACAGAAGAGCAGCAGTGTGGGAGTATTTCGGTTTTTAAGCAGGAACAAGACCTGTCCTGAGATCTACCACAAATGTCAATCGGCACCTAAAGAAACCTCACTGAACGATTATCCTGCTGTTTCTGATGGTTCTCTATTTTAAATGCCATACCTTTCTGAGAAAGATTACAAACGTTGCTATCTTTCCTGTTCCTGCTCCATGTGGTGCGTTTTCATTTCTCCTCTGCTAAAATGTGAGGTTTAGCAATATTTAATCGCAGCCGAGGAGTCATTCTTTATTCTATGACTCAAACATGTTTAAATGTTGAGGTAAAAATTAAGATGCAATTCAAATCAATTGGATGTAGCATTATTCCTCATGGATGAACTAGATACAAATTACTTTTAAATGTTTGGTTCTGTGGAGAGATTTCTCTTCTGTTTGTCTCCCTTAATCTTTGTCACCTGCTACTTGTTTGCTTGGGTCATGCTTAACTGTTTTCCACCAGTTTCTGGTTTAGCTTCCATAAGTAAATGAATGACAATTCAGTAGAAAACATAATGTTTTATTGAGTCACTGTAAGAATGAGCCTATTTCTTAAAGAAGATGCATTGTTTCTTGAAGTGAATTGTTCTTGTGTTTTTTTTTTCTCATTGGGATAGGCATTTGTCTACGGATGTTGTAATACTAAATGCTAATGTTGGGTTGGGATACTTAATAAACGCAACTGTTGACAAACAGAACATTAACGTGAAGTGTAGCAGCCTTTTATGAAGCGGGAACAGTTCTTTACACGGTCTGCACACGCTGTTCCATTACCTCACCAGGCTGTATCCAAGAATCTTTTTTTTTTTATTACCTCATGCCTCTTTGTTTCCTTCTTTTTGTCAGTAAATGCTGTCTATAAGATGGTTTGGTGTGATAGAAAGAGTGAATAATTTAAAGCAATCGAAGATTTGCCTTTGCTTGCAATTTTGGAGGTTCACCTTTTTTATGTTATTTCTTGAAAAAATTAACAAAGCCGTTCAGAACAAGTTCAATAAAGTTTCAAATATTTTAAAGTGTCTTTAAAATGGCAAGTGTAACACATTTTCAATAATGCAGTGACTGCATGTAACCTTCTGGAGAACGTGATATCCACTGAAGAAGGTCCCTGGATGTTCTGGTCCCATGGCACCATTGTGTTTGGTTCGTTTATGTTTTAAAATCAAGATGGTAGCTTTGAATGTGAACCTTTTGCTGCAAAACTTTGCACAAGTTTTATTACACTCCATTACTATGAAACTGTCACACTATAAAGTAGTAAAACCATAAAAAGAACATAAATTTGTTGGCCTGCATGCTTTTTGATTAGTCATGTGCTTTCAATTGTGTGTATGCAAAGGGCTTTGTGTTTTGGTAGTTTTTCCTCTTAAAATTCTCATCATTCCAAAGATTATTGTGTTGATTTGTTGTCGCAGCGGCTGCTATTGTCATCAAAGCCCTTGAAGGAATCCTTAGAGAAATTACAGCACTTATGTGTCGGAATATAAATGCTTGTTTTTTAATTCAAATTTGCTTTTTGTTTTTTTGGAGGGTTTTTTTCCAGCTATGGTTTTGTGGTTTTGTTTCTCAATCTCCGCACAAAATGTGAAGACTGATTTTTTTTACATTTTTTTTCCCCCATTGTGCACTTCTTGCTGTTATACTCTATTGCAACCCAGAGTATCCCGATGATGTTTGTAGTAAGTTTATTCTCTCCATGGCAAGGTTATTGACTATTTACTCATGCATAACCTTCAGCGCTAATAACAGGACTTAATGAGTCTATAAATATGTACGTGAACATGGGCCATGTAAACGCGTTTGTCTAGTTTGGCGTTCGAAGATGACACTTGTGCATTTAAATGCATTAAAATCAAAGTTAAAAGTACACCATGTAAAATTGCTTTTCTGAAATCCACTTGCAATTTCTGATAAATCTCACAATTTGAAGAACAATTTGTGCACTGGTTGGTCTGGCAAAAATTGTCTTCCTCTCAAGACTTCCTGTCTTACTCTCAACAAATCTCCATCTCTAAGTTTTGGTGCAGTTTGTTAGTTACTGATTCAGGCTGTGTCTCAGTGCAGCAGGTCTGTCTGTCTCTCTGTCTGCCTGCCTGTCTCGCCCTCAGCCCAGCAACTTTGCTTCACATTGAGGGCATCTGCAGGGCCACCAGACAGCCAAAGGGCCCATGCAAGCACTCAGGCAAACTTTCCACACACCTGCCTGACATGAACTGGGTTCACGGTCACAGAGAACCCAATGAAGAAAATGTAGGAAATTGTCATTTTCATGTATTAAAGAATGTAAAGTAAATGAAGCATTATAATAATTCTAATTTTTGTCTTAGATTTTTTTGATAGATTTTTTGTTATTAGACATTGAAATAAAATTGCACCTTGCAAATGGTTTTAAGATGTTGAATTAGTGTTGTGCTTGCCAATAATTCTATGTCGTCTAGCTCATTTCTACTAATGGTGAGGAATTTTCGTGATGGTTGAATTGATCTGACTACAGGTGGGCAGTGTATAAAACATTTTTACTCAACTAATTATAAAAATAACAGACTAGTTAAGAGCAGTCACACACAACCCTTTAAAGTTATCTTTATTAAATGTGAATATAAGGTATGCTGATTTAAAGCTGCCTCTGAGTGATGTGCCATAAACACATCTTTGTTTACACACTGTGGACATAGCGGTTATAATGAGCAAATGCAAAAAGCAAATCAAATATTATAAAAAGGTGATATTTTATTATCATGAAAATATGTCAAGTGCATGGTAAATAGAAATAAGTTAATAAGAAAATGAATTACCTCTAGAGTTGGATTCATGGCGTATCTAGCCAAGATACCTATATACAAGTTAATCTATGAACCTATTTAACATGAGTTCAACTCCCTACTACCAAACTTGCAGTCAATTGCAAAGGATGATATCATCAAAACAAAGCTTATTCAAATCTAAAGTAGCTAAAAAAGTAATGAGTGAAGAGGTCAGTAGCTGCGTTTCGATCTACCAATTTTTATGCACATTTTGAAATGTTGCCTAAAAAACCCTGAATGGAAACAAAATGCACATACAGTTTGAAAATGTGTAGGGATAAACTTTTTTTATCCAACAATAAAAATGTGCTTAAACTATGATGGAAAAGCATTTGCCGAATAAATTGCCCTGAATGCAATTCTGTCTGAACTGGGGCGCAACGGCGACCAATGTCATTGACCAACAAGTTGTTTTGGTTATTCTAAAATTTCTTGGCTAAGTCTCTCATTTACGATTATCAACACCCAGAATTGTCTTGAGAGCAGTCTCCTGCATCCAAAAGCAAGTTGACATGACTACACATATTGTGTTTCATCTATGTGTTTTAAGAATCAAGTAAGTTATACACAAAAAAAGATCATCTCCTAACTCTTGTTGCCATGCCCTCAGTCCTTTCCATTGCACTTTAAAGCAAGAAAGATTAAACCTGAAACTTAATGCCACTTCTGCAAATTTGGTGTCACCTTAAGTGCTCCTAGTGACCTAAATGCATACATAAATGGTGATGAATTAGGTATTGACAAATTTGCAGTTGATTGTCTGATTTGGTGTCAGACTATAGCATAAAATTGTAATTCGGTTGACATTTCCTTCAAGTAATTTCCCCTTGAAATGTCTGAGTATTCAAAACTGGTTGCCAATCAAAGTCAATAAGTTACTGAAACAAATCATTTTAAAAAAAGTCTTAAAAAGTGTCTTCTTCAGGGCGTGGTCTTCCTAATGTGATCAGGAGATATAAATCAGAAAAATTCTGTGATCTTAACCAGAAATTAGAGTTAAGAAAAGGGTTAGATGTTAAATTCTAAAATGTTAAAGTTCTCTTAAGGATGATTGGAATGAAAAAGAAATCAAAAACTCCCTTAAATGATTCGGGAACTTAAACAACAACAAAAGGGCATTTTATAACGCAGAACAATCAATAAATCTATTTTCAGTTTGACATTTAAAAAGTATATCTTGGCGATGAAACTTTAGGTCCGAGTCATCTTATCATGTGCGCATGCACACAGTCTGGCTATTCGGTTTTTCTCCCCAACAACTAGCCTTCTTTAGTATGCGATTCCTTTAGTCGTCAAGAGGGAATGATCCTCACACTAATGAACTGAGGCCTGCCACTTGAATGTAAAACAGGTTTTAACCCGTCTTCAATGTCAGAGCCCCTCCCGGGGGTTTTTAGAAACAAGACAACAGCACAGCGCTAACGTTAGCTCTAGCACGTTCTTCTGTTTCAATCACATCGTCTGCCTTTGTCTCGACCCTCCTGCCTATTACTCTGACACTGCTTCAAAGACAGCCAGCTTGAGTTATGAATCTGTACACGGATTATGATGAATGCCAATCAAAAGGCTTTATTGTTAGCGGAGGAGTTGACAGAGTTAGCTAGCTTACATGTGCTCCCACAGGGGGCTGTTGTTAAAGCAGCTTATCACATCAATCCCATCCATGTTCTTTCATCTTTCCTTTCTCTTCCTCTTCTTTTGAACTTGTTAACATGCGCCGGTGTGGATTACTAAATTTACTCAAGATAATAGCCAATTGTTAATCCCCTTTCCATTCTCCTTCACACCATTCAAGTTTCCAAGCATGCAACTGGTGCAATTTTTGGGAGGCTTCATATTGTTTTTTTATCTTTCTACAAAAACCAAAAGGGCCCGAATTTTTTCTCCCCATACAACTTTTTGTAACTAATCAGATAAGTCTTGTATTATATCAATGTTTTCTTGTTCAATGCTCATCAGAAAAGTTAGTGTAAATGTTTAAACTCTGTATAAATGTGAAAAAGCTTTCAGACTGTACATGCTATTCTCTTAACCAGATTCAGAAGGTGGCAGCACTACTCCAGTTTTAAAACGGACAATTATGAAATAAGCACCAAAAACCTGTATTTGAGATGTTTTTGAAGTGAAATGTTATCATATCTGGAAAAGCTGCCAGTAGGAGGCTCTATGTCACTCAAAAGTGAACGGTGAAAGTCAGCACAATTTCTTAAATAAAGTGAAAGGGACATTAGGACCAAATAATACGCTAAAAGTGCACACACAGCAGTGTGGAAAAAAACACACCTGGAGCAGTGTGCAACCATAGCTGCGGCACCCGGGGAGCAATGGGGGAAACTTGTAACTTACTCAAGGCTACCCCAGAGTCATAGGTGTCACAGGTGGGAGAGAGTGAGCTTTCAGTACCAGTGGTACGACCCAGAACCAATGACCTTCTGCTCTCTAATCATCTTATCCACTAGGCCACGACTGCCTCCAATGAAGGTTTATGGTAAGGTTCACATCCAGATTAAGATGTTTAGTTGTGACACTTATAAATTACTTATTCTCTCTGTGAGCCAAATTTAAAGAAGATTGGAGACATTTAATATTTGCTCAAAAAAGGCACTTTTATCTCATTCATTTTGCAATCCACTTATTCCATTTCGGGGTCACAGGTGTCTGCCGGTGCCTATCTCCAACACACATTGGGCGAGAGGCGGGGGTACACCCTTGACTGTTCGCCAGTCCATCTTTTTGAGACTATTTATTTAGAATGTCTGCTTTGAAAGATAATACTAAGACTACACAAGGGATGCAGTTATCTTCCTGAAATATACTACAGAATATCTGGATTTGCAGCCTTTAAGCTAGCTTTTAACCACAAGATTATTCATGTGTATTTATAATGTGAGCCTCACTCGGGTGAATAAACCAACTCAGCAGTCTCAAAGACTTTTAACGAGTTAGGGTGTTTAGTGAACGAAACGGTTCTTCCTTGCATGCACACATCTTTCAACAAATGGAGTTTTGGAGCTTTGGACTTCTAGATGAGGTTTAAGTGTAAAAGCTACATGCCTGTTCTGGTCTCTTGGTATCCACTGATCATCTGAGCCTTTCAACATTGAAAGAGAATGTCCAGTCTATTACAAGGATGCAGTTGTCATCTTGAGATCTACAACTTGAGATACAGACATACATTCTATGAGTCATCCTATTAAAGTAGGAATTTTCCTGTGTTGTCGAATTTTGAGGATTTTTATGATTTTATGTCTTGTCTACTGCCCCATGAGTAGTAAGTTGACCCAAGTTTATCTTGGGGTCAAGTAATCTTGGGTACCTTAAGAATTGGAAAATGGAAGGAGAAAGTTATCGACAAAATCTTGCAGCTATGATCCTTTCTCTCAAATTAATTGGCATCACTGATTATATATCTACACTTGTTAAAATTTGAACTTGCAACAGATAAAATGACAGCGAGGAGAATGCTTCATTTGTGGAATAAAGTTTATTACTGTGGTTTGGATTATCATAATAATCATTTTTACAGTGAATTTTCATTTAATGCATTGTATTTTCACAAACATTTCATCATACTGAAGTTAGTCACAGTGATGGAAGGTTAAGGAAACGGCAACTCTTCAGCTGAGGCCTCAGGACTTGACTGATCCTCTCAACTATTTACATACTCTCAATCACAAATACAAATAAAATCATATTATGTACAGTAGTGCTGCTGAAAACCTTCAGATCTGGTAATACTGCATGGGAAGGAAAACCTGCATAACCCAAAAGTGGAAAAACCTAAAGAATGTTCACATGATGAAGCTTACATCAGTAGTCTTGTAACCAGATAGTGTTTACTGTCCCCAGTGTATAGTTTGAAACCACCAAACAATATTATTTGTGGTTTGCAGTAAAAATAACACGTTATTGACCACAGTTTGAAAAGTATAAAAATAATGTTTAAATGATATTTCATGAAGGGTTTACAACTGTGTTAGATATTTTTCTCTTTTTCAGAAAGAGAAATAATGCAATAACATTTGTATGTTCAGGTCATGATTTATTATTATTATTATTTTTTTTTTTTTCCAAAATCTGCCAGGTGAGCAACTGTATAACAATATTTCCATTGGCGGAGTACAATTTAAATGGAGATCTTCTGAGAACTAGCTACTCACTGGGGATTTTTTTTTTCTCTCATAAACAATACCACTGTCAAAATCTCTCGTTACATAGGTCTAAGAATAGTGTAACAATCATGCCCGACCAGCAGATGTCAGACATCCATTTTTGTATCTTTAGAACAGCCTGAGGTGGGGACAGCAACGTGAGCCCATATGGATCTTTTTTTAATGGGTTCTGTTATCATTCTGGAGCGAATCTCATGATGTCAAGGTAATATTTAGTCCAGCATAGTTGCAATAAAATAAAGCTGTTTACAAATGAATTTATGATGTATGATATTTCTTTAAAAGAGAAAACAATTGATAACACAGTTTCTTAAAGATGAATGTATCTGAGTTGCTTTAAAGCAATGAACAAAGACTGGGACTTGACAATACAACTTGACTTGGCTCATTTATTTGGATTTTTTTTTTTTTTTTTTTTTGCTTTAGTTTACCCATGTGATCTTTGCTAATATGTTCAGTTAATGCAGTTGTTTTGTGTTCTTTTTTTCTTTTAAAGATTGGGCCTCGTTTTTGCCTTTATGAGATGAGACAAGAAGTGAATAGTAAGGAAAGAGACGGTTCTCTACTGTGGCCTAGCGGTTAGCGGGTTGATTTTTGGGGGCAGGATGACAAGTTCAAATCCTGAGCTTGATGTTTGCCCATCCTTCCCTATATCTCTCCACCTAACTTCCTAAGAAGGGAGAGACTATGTAATTGACTGGGACTCAAATTCAGGTCACCCAACATTAATCATTGATAGTGATTTGTAATGTTCTTCTGGTGTATGAGTACCTAGAACCCAAATGTAAAATTGGGGAAACCCCATATGCAATTGTGTTTAAGTGCAACATTTTGCAGGTGAAGCCCGGTTTATACTTTTATGTCTGTGTGAATTTTTGCTATGTGTAGAGGAAAACAGACTAGAATATGACCATTTTCGGTTTGTATTTTACAAATCTCTGCATCTTGGACATGAATTATAAGCATCTGTTTTCCTTCAAATACAAAGATTGTCAGATGGAGTTAATCTACAGCAGATATCACCACTAGAGCAAAGATGTCCACACAGCAGAGCTTAGAAACCCAACTACAATTTAGGAACAGTGATTGGAGCATTACACAGACATAGTGAAGTATAAATCAGTCTTTATGTTTGGTGAATCTAGTGAGACATTGGCTTGGTGTGTCCCTGGTTTATTTTTTTAAAATGTAAAAATGTCAATTTTTGGGAAAAGGGAAATTATTATTACTTTTTTGTTCAATACAACCAGAACCACAGATACAGTTCATCTCTTGCTACTTTTCTCCTGCCGGTACCACTGTAAACTTTTTTTTTTTTTTTTTAATACACTAGTAGAAATGTCTGTCCCTGGTAGAAGTGCTATATGTATGTGACAATGTACTATAAGTGCTTGGAAATTCTATATTGTAATAACCAAATTGACAGTAATAACCACCCCAAACCACCCACCCACCGCCTTTAAAAACTCTAAAATCTTCTGATAGGAAGTTTAGTCTATGATATTTGCACATGAGGAAAAGGAAGAGTCATTTGGAGCTTTTGCACGTACAAGAAGAAGCCTCTCACAGTTTTTTCTATATATGGCTATGACCTTGAATTAAGTATTTATCAAATGATTATTTGTACAAAAAGGAAATGTCCATTTCATAAGTCTGATTCAGTCTGGCAGAGACTTGTGGACTGTGCTTTCTTATATATTGATGCCATAAGGAATGTCTTATTTGGCCATTGCCACCATGCCACCTGTCCATTCTTGCATATTTCTTGCAACTTTTATATACATCCAATAGTTCCGGTCATTTGTAAGTTACGTGACGTCCTTATGTTCATTATGGCTTTGACTGTTAACTCTGAGAGGAAGACGGGTAGAGAAGTCTAGAGAGTAGTCCTGGAAGACGGTTTGTGCTTCCATGCATGTTCCTCTCTCTCCTCCTGTCCTCACTTTTTACTTGAAACCTTTTTACCTCAATCCTCGTCCGTCGCTGCCGCCCCTCTCAGTGCATTCATACAGAAGGGCAAAGCTGGAGCAAAGGTGTGTTCAGCTGGAGAAAACCCACTGAAGGGAGGCAGAGATGCAATTCTTTGCAGATGGGGAAAGAAAGCTGGGGTTTTAGCCACAAGGTCTGAACGATGTCCATCCGAATGTGCAGTGGGCATCTCTGGTGGAGCATAGCGTATGGTGCTGGGTGCATACAGGCTCTGAGGTCCCTGTGGTCCTAGGGCTAAGGGGTGAAATAGCACCCGTCCTGCAGCCCCACTTGCAGTCAGTCTTTGCAGAAGCTCAAATTCAGAAGCTCGTCCTCCGTGGATAGATTGGTCATCTCTTGGTAGTGATGAGGCAGAGATAGGTGGAGACAAGGTTGGAGACGGGGGGTTGAACAGACCCTTAGATGGGACATCTGTTGGGATGGAACTGGGTGGATGGGCAAGTGGGCTGCTTCCATTTGGTCCTCCACTTTCAAGCTGAGCTTGGCTCCATCGCCTCACTGATCCTGGTCCTACAGTAGTACCCATCACTTCTTGCTCAGTCTTTATGTTGGTCCCAGAATTGGTCACTACTCTCTTAAGATGTTGGATCACAGCACGGCCGTTGTGGATCTTTCCTGCTCCGTTAGCACCAATGCTTTGTTTCTGTGCCACCTCTTCATTCTTTACTAGTTTTCTGGTGGGGTTATGGTCCCACTCACTCTCTCTCTCATTGTCTTCTTCTACCTCGCTTTCACTAGCTTGGTCTGATGAGGTACTTTCTTCCCTGTGATGAAACACCTCCATTCGCCTCTTTGCCTCAAGAGCCCCACTTTCCACATCGCTGTGGTGGGATCTCTTCCTACTGTTCTCGGTTTGACTAGATGCAGTGTGTGAAAAGGATTCTTTTTGCTCCTTTTCAGTCCTGTTTTTCAATGGCTGCGTCCCAGTGGAACCTAGAGAAAACATAACTGTGCTGAGTTACTTCTCATCAGTGTTCAAATGTACAACTGTCTGGGGTGAAGAGCATACCTTGTGCCTTTGGAGATGTGTCTCTTGGGGAGGAACATGCTTTAAGTCGCTCTGCCCTCAGGCTTTCTGGAAGCTGTAATAAGTCTAGAGGCATGTCTGCCAGCTCTCGTTGACTGAAAACACAGATAAAAGAGTGAAACGTTTACCTCAGGGAGCTTCACACATTGTAGAACGACATATTGCAATGCAAAATCCTGGTGTTCTCTGGTGGATTAGTTTTGTAATTTGGACAGCATTATACCCAAGAAGCACTTTACCCAAGTATCATCTCTATAATCCAAATATAAACAAATTTCAATCCGTAATACAAATGACAACTACTAAGAGTTTGCTTGTGCTTCCATTTTTAAAGCTAACTTTTAACTACAATTGTTTTATAGTCCTTTGCATGCTACCAGATATGGTTGTCCCACTTCCAGGTCTTGTCAGAGAGAGACTTATACATTTCAAGTGTTCTGCTTTCAAGATACACTTAGAAGACAAGTCAATATAAACAAAACCCCAGGACCATGATAATTAGGCATCATAATTACAAGCCTAATTATCTAAAAGTAAATTCAGCCAAATATTTTTGACATCCATTTGCTATCACTCATCCAGTTATCTTTGAAATGCAGCCATTTTCCTGTTAAAGTGGTGTGATTGCTATTTAGATCCACTTTCATTTCTCTCCCTTAGACCTGTAAATTTTGTTTACAGTAATTATGGTCTATGTGTAGAAATACAGCTTGGCACTTTTCATTGGCATTTTATGTTAAAGAAAGCAATGCTCGATCTTAGAACATTTAAAAGCTGATGGAACAATAAAGCAACAGCAAAGTTTTAAGTGACTAGTGACCAGTTACAGATCTGCTTGAGGACATTGGACCTCCATGGCTAGGGAAACGTTAGGGCTTCACCTTCGCTCTTGCTAATGTTCCCAATCAAACACGGATAGTGACGCAGCTGAAATCAGATTCTTAAGACTTTCTGTTGAACCTATTGTAACTGAGCTGTAACAATACTGAAGTGCTGGAGGGGATAAACTTCCTATTTCTTTAATCAATGCTGTGTTGGTTATTTTTCTATTATTATTTATTTCACATCTCACCTTTGAAGCTTCTAACAATGTTATTTCTGTACTTGGTTACTTTTATAGGTAATTACTCATATTTGTAACTCTTTAAAACAAGGTTGAATCTAAGATTCTTATAGACGCTTACAGTTCCACCTTGCAACTGCCAAGAGTTTTGCAGGTTTGAAAAGAATTTGTGCAGGATTCAGCCTTGTTTCTTCATTTTCCCCCATTGGTGCCTGGCAGGTCTGTGTGTGAGAGGTAGAAAACCCCATTTCTTTTTAATGTTTGTTTTCTCATTCTGACATTAAAAGAGTCCTGTTATAAATGACTCTTAATCTCTGAGCTCTACTTTCTTTGACTGGTGCAGAGAGTAGAAAATTCATACTATCACGATGCATGGAATTATTAATTAGCAGTAACTAATTAGCCAGTTACAAAGGTAGGTAGGTAGCCGAATGAGAGCATAACTTTTTCTGGACCCAGTGTGGAGGATTAAATAGCCAGTTTAAAAAGTTAATTCTGCAAGTGGCACATAACACAATTTTCTACTTTAGCTTACCACACAAGATCACACAGTCATGGTGAAAGGTAAATGGTATGGAGCTCAGCGTGGTTTGTTTGCTTTACGATTTCAGAGTGGGTGTGTCATCAGAACCTATGCTACAACATTTTCATGCTGGCTCTGCGAGGACGTAAGCAAAAGAAACATCCAGAAGACAACCTCCTTATTTCATTAGGGTAGATTAGATGTTTGTTTTATATTTCTAAAAGTTGTTTTTTGAAAGATCACATTGTCGCTAATTATGGTGATTGCTCTGTGGTATTATTGATGAACGGAGCACGGCATTGTGCTTTGAACGTCTTTATACAGCATTCTGTCAGAAAAACTGTCCCAGCTCAGCTCATTTTAGTTTGCTTATGGAACCTTCATCCAAACCGGAACGAGTATTAAGAACTGAAACTATGTTTAATGTACCGAACCATACAAACTGACCTGAGCACATAGTTGACCCAAATGACGTTTCGCTCATGTGGTGCTTTGTGGTTGATGGAAACAGTGGCACAGGACTGAATCCACAGAAAACCTCCTCTTCTTTGCAACCAGCGATAATAACCAGTCACAACCTGTCCTTTCCGCAGCACTGATGGAGAATAAGAAAAGTTGGGTAAATTAAATATTAGGATTGAATATTCCAAAATGTTAAATTTAATAGTTTTTTCTTAAACTGCATTTAGATGTGGCAACAAAAAAAATGAAGACGATAATTTCTAGTATTTTTTCAGATAATGCTGTTGTATTAATATAATGTATTTTTTTTCAGGGCTCAAGATTTACTTGGTTAAAGCCAAAATGCTCACAATCTCAAAAGGTTAGGAACACAGGGAAAATGAAAGAGCAGAACACTGTTTGATATTTGAAAATTATGCATTTAATTCTTAATTGAAATGGGTTTTTAAGCTCTTTCATTTTTATTTGATGGTTGTCAAAAATAATTGAACAAAAAAAAACTGATACGATGGTCAAATATTGGATCTTAGGGTTATATTCTTATTTGCTTTTTATTGGTTACTATTTTGCTCAGCCTCTTTCAGGGATAATAATAAACAGCGCACATAGCTCAGAGCTGTTGTTTTAGAGCCCATTTACACTGCCATGTGACTCACCCAATTAAGATTTTTTTGCTCACTTGTGACTCAAATCTGATCTATGAAAGTAAAAAGTAAAATACATGCATCGAAAAAATTTGAGCACGAGAATCAGGTCTCATTCATATGTGGAATTACATCCGATCTGCACCAAAGAAGATATTCCAGCACTATTTAAAAGGCAGTTGACACAAGAGCAGTCTTGGTTTTGAGCTCTCTGTTGTAATATGTAACTTTGGGAAAGCTATACAGTCAGACCCTGGTTTACTAATGTGCAGAGTAAGAATAAATCCTTACAGTCCTCATGGCTCTGCCTGATGGTGTCCAGGTCCTCTGCATGAATGAAGTGATAGCAGGTATGTCCAACAACTTCAGCTGGGCTTAGATCCATATACTCGGAAATCCTTCAAAATATAAAAGAAATGCCATATTTAATCAGCCACTCTGTAATTTGTCAAATTTATTGCCAAATATATTAGATAACATATTCTTTTAATCCTCCTGATTCAATTATAAATGAAGTTCCAATTTTCTCTAAGAGCGGCACAACATGTACACAGATGATAAACTTCCTGGGGCACATAAATGGTTTAGACTGGCGATGAAACCATGATTTTTGTGTCAAATAAGGAAAACCAACTGTTTTAATTTTGGTTTAAAATCAAGAAAATCTAAAATTCCACAGTGGTTTATGATGACAACTTAAAGAAGGGTGGCCAGCAAGTGGCATACTGGTGGTGTTGGTCATCCTAGAACCAGAAGGTTGGCGAAATGGCAGTCACAATCTGTCACCACCAGTGTGTGAATATGGAGCGAATGAATAATTCTCTGAAAATGTAAAGCGTCTTTGAGCGTTAAAGGCACTATGCTACAAAGTTGAAACTATAGTACGTGAAGCTGAAACTTTGATTAGGATCCAGCATATATAGTTCTTTTATAGTAAGTAAACAAGATGTGTTTAATACAAAAGCAAACCAATAAAAGTCTGAGAATAACTGAAAGCATATTTAGGGACTGGTTACCTGTTCTCACAGTAGGTGATCTGCAGGTCCATGTTCACTCGAAAGACAAACATATGACTTTCCATTCGCACTTCATTGAGAGTGGAGGGTGGCAGAGTATGAGCCAGAGCGACTAATCCCATTGGTCGATGCAAAGGCCGGGAAGAGCCTGGTACCAGGGCTGGCCGGCATCGAATCCGACCTGTCACATGAATCACCTGATGTGGAATTAAATGAGTAGTTCAGTTTAAAAATCTTTCACCCATGCAAACCTTATATGAAAGATGAAACATTGTGTGATCAGATATTTGACCAAAAATGTCCTAAACCTTTAGAATTTTTTATTTTTTTTTGGAAATATGAAGGTTAATTTAAGAATAAAGAATTTTCTCTGTTGCAATGTCAATTTGTGTGCAATAAAAAAAAAACACTCACTTTATAACCTGACGATTTCACATGTAGGCCTCGTTTTGTGAGAGTGGACTTCATCCGTATAAAGAAGCCCCTTTCTGACATCTCACTGACAGGAGAACAGGGACTGGATGGTGCTGTGAGAGAAAATAAAAACACCATAATCTAGTTTAAGCGTGTAAATGTAAGAATTTGGCTCACGTTTGCTTTTTATGATGAACTTTGCTCAAAATGCTGCAGTTCTTAAAATTACGAATTAGTATGTTCCAAATATCCAAGAATTTTGGAGCTCTGGAGATGTTTGTCCCTACTTTTTGGATGTTCCTGCACTGGAAACTTTGGCTTCTAGTTTTAATGTTGCTCTAACAGATTTTTTGTTGTTTTCATCACTTGTCTAGGGATTTTCAGAACTTCAGGGGCACATGGACTTGAAGGGGTTAGCCCTTGCTTTGCTTATCTTGGTGTCTAATTTGTAACTCCCCATGTGAATGGGACTTGTGAGTGTGAGTTTCTCCTCCAGGAGCTCTGCTTTTCCCACAAATCTAAGACACATGACCCAGGTTAATTCATTATTTAGTTAATTATTCTATATTTACAATTTTTCCATTTTAATTTCATCTTTACCACAAAAACCTATCGCTCAGAAAACGATACCTGGTTCTGGCGTCCCAGCTAGGGAGGATGCGGAGGCGGAGCTTGAAGCACTCTCATGTGACGTTTGGCAGCCAGCTTCTGATCGGAGGTGTGGCCTGATGCCCAGCCGCTCAGCCATTTCCACATGATCCGCGGGATGGATGTAATCGAACACACTGCTGCCAGTCAACTCAACCTAAGCAGATAAACAAACACACACTGATCAATAAAGTCATTCAAGAAACATAACACAGATTGGCACACCAAAGAGAGGCCTTGAAAAACTGCAAACGCTACCCCTGTTTGTAGACACACAGCCCTTCCACTGGGGAAAAACATCAGAAGCAAGAAGCAATGCTACACATGAAAGATTAATAATGGGATAGATGAAGAAAAGTCGACCTGTCGTGTATTTCAACGTTTCAATGTGGAAATCAAACTACGAATCATAAAAAATACTCACAGGCAATGTAGAAATTCCTACTTGCTCATTTACGTGATGCTTTATCCTTCATAAGGCATCTTCAAAGCTGTAAACATTCGTATCATGCTTAATATTGCATCTAGACACAGTTTCCTATTGTTATTTCAACCTACTGCACTTTTTATAGAAGCTGGAGAAATAGAGTAAAGTAGCTCAAATATACACTTAGAGCACATACAGTGGTCAAAGCTACAGTTTTTCAAAATATTTTTTGGAATTATTTAGTCTACACACAATATCCATAATGATACTATAGCTAATGCTATGACAGAGTGACCTTTAGTTTTTGATCAACTCTGTGACCAAAGCCCTTCCCTGATTATTGACATTTCTGAACTTCTTCCATGTACAGATGATGGAGACCACATTTTCAGCAGCCTTGTCGAGATGTTTGACAGATTTTTGTCATTATGTTTGTCTTGGGCTATGTTCTTTCAAAAATACAGTTGATGTCTACACAGGTGTACGCCTTTCCAAATGATATCTAATTAGGTAACCTCACTACAAGTGGACTCTAACTAAGCTGTAGAAACATGTCACGGATGATCCTCGGAAACGGACAGAGCTGAGGTCAATTTGAGCTTTGTGGCAAAAGCTGAAAATACTTTTTTAAAAGATTCTTTTTTTAAACCCATTGGCAATAAGTGCGGTATTGTGTTAAAAATTTGGAAATCAGCAGTGCGGAATACTTTTGGGATGAACTAAATAGTTGCTGTTGATTTAAGTTTTTATGCACTTTTTAGAGACATCGAGGATGATTAGTGTAAACAGAATGCAACTGAGCTCATGGAATTGAGAATGCACCGAATATTCGCAATATGTCAGAAAAAGCATTTACATTTCTCTAACCCTGTAACATAAGGTTAGAAAGTAACCTGCTCTGGTCCAATTTCAATCTGCAGGTTTTCAATAAAAGGCTGCTTTGTCCTTAAACCCCTGCCTGTGGGACACTGCCATTTATTATGGGATTAGATCCATTTATGGAGGGATTTCACTGGATTTTCCGCTGGCCGTCAAGGACACCAATCTGTGTGTGTGCATGTGTGTGTGTGTGTGTGTGGGAAGGCAGCATGCATACAGAGGGAGCAGCGACAGAGAGGGATGGACACTGGAGGAAAGAGTGCAGCTGTGGAATTGGGATGAATGGGGCAAAGGCGTGAAGTTTTAAGCTGGTGTTTGTTAATTGAGAGCTGAAGAAAGTAAATCCAGGAGACAGGGGGTCAGGGTTGGAGACTTTAATCTCTTCCACATGGCTTTTGATGAAGATTTAACTCGAAGAGAAGAAAATGTGAGAGTCAAAATATTTAAAGAAAATTGTAATTGAAAGCATCCACTGAATACAAGATAAATGTTAATCATGAATGAATTGTTTTGGATGAAGAGGATTCCTCTGAGTACCACGGTTTCCCCCACATTCCCAAAAAGGTTCATTGAAAATTCTGTATTCCCCATAGTGAGTGAAAGTGTGTGTAGCCCTGTGATGGACGGGTGACTTGTCCAGGGTGTACCGGCACCAGCAGGCTCCCATAACCACGAAAGAGAACAAGAGGATGAAGAAATGAATTTGCGTTGGTCTTATTCTATTAATGTTGGAAGGCAATCAGCAACAGGGAGCACCAATTTAATTTTTATTTAAATTTGATGATTATGTTTTAAAAAGTTATTATTTTGATAGTTTGGGTTTTAAACCATCTAGTGGAAAAGAAACCCCTTGGAAGAACAAGACTTGTGATATGGTTTGTATTTTTCAAAGTTCTGGCACACAAAAAGTGCTTGGAACAGGTCGCCTGTTTTTTAAAACAATGTTAAAAAAAATGTTTTTTGCTTTTTTGGGTGGGGGGGATATATGAATTTTTATTTTGTCTCAACACTTTTGATTTTTGTTATAAAACAGAAAACATTTTGTTCTCAATTTTTGAGAGATTTGCAGTAAAAAAAATGACTAAATTTAATACTCAGAATTAGTTTCAGGATTTTGTGGAATTATTGTGTAATGTAATGAAAAAGTGTTTGTAAAAATGCTTTAAAGGTAATTTTTAGAGCAAATTATACAATAATAAAAGTGCTCAAAAATGTCTCAGTCTTGTAAGGGTTAATCCACAGCAATATTCTGACTTCTGCCACTTGTTTACTGTTATACAAGTACAATATATCATGTGTGACGAACGGACACATGCTGCTCTTTGACTGCTCCACTGCGGCTGTTCCTTCTGCACATTGTTTACAATTGCGTTTTCATTTTCCAATTTTCAAATAAATATATTGTTTAAAGGGATTTATCAAATGCATTTTTATGTGATTCTTTCTAAAAAAATGTTTTTCAAATTAATTAGTGCTTTATTTTTAACCAAACTGCTGACGTGAATTTAACATGCACTAGGCTAGACCAACCTAGTCTTATCCTGAGGACTTATTATTTGAAAGAAAATAAATGCTTATATCAACCTAAACTCTTTTTATTTCACTCAGTGAGACACCTGGCACACTTTGGTGTATGACAAAGAAGTGTGGCACGTCAAGCGGAAACTAAAAAAATATAAATCTGTCCATTCAGATTGAAATGTTCTTTGCTCATCCTCAAATTTGCAATTAGCTGCATGCTTTTTTGATTCTGTCATGGTGATTATTAAAATTCACATTAATAAGGTTCTGTTGCTCTAGCTCAGATATTGGTGCTTCAGGATGAGACTGGTAGTCTAGCTCACTTTAAATCATGTGAGAGGTTTAGTTAAAAATAAAAGTAATTTATATTATTTAATAACAATGCATTTGTTATTACGAATCCTTTTGAATACAAATATTATTTGAAGAGCTGCAGGTTCGCCACCCATGTATTATGCTAAGCTGAGTGATGAAGAAACTGTAGAAGATTGACTGGAGAAACTGTGCAGTTTAGAAAATGTGCCATTAACAAAATGTTTGCTTGCTCTGTGCTAGGAAGGAAAGTGAGGAAATGAAGTTGTAAACAGATAATGGTGAAGTAATCCTGAATTGTGGCAGCTGTGATGATACTGTTTACTCCCTCTTCATCAATGGTGTGAAGCAGAACATCTTTAGGTGATAACTCCTTAAGGAAAGTAAAAATATGTTATGCTTCTGGAGTTCTGTAACGCTTTTACTGCAGCAAAGTTACACATAACAAAATTTTTTTGTTCAGTCCCATGCAGATCTTTGTTACAGGACACAGTCTTGGGTTTGATATCTGTTATTGTTTCATTGGTTTGACCAGTCTTTCAATAATTTGTGTTTAGTTTTAACATCTACCACTGAAATTGGCCATGGCTCAGTTTGTTTCATGTATTAAACTTATAGATCATTTTTCTCTCTGAGATTTAGATGTAATTGGTGGATGTTGAAGAGTGAAACTGAAATAATGTTACGCTACAATGTCCTACATGCAAACGTTTTAAAGCAGTTTTGATCTGAAATACCATTACTATTTGATGTGAGCAGAACTCTATGCTGTAATAAATGTATAACAATAAAGAAAAGGTTTTCACACAGTTTGATCTTTCTTGAGGTCCTCTAAAGAAACTTTAATGGAAGCATTGGTTCTCCATCTCCTTAATCTAGGACAGGATCAAATTATGTGGATAATGTTAGATAAGTATTCCAGTTTCACTGTCCAACCATTTTGGATGTAGAAATAAATAACATATGAATTATTGTTATAATACACAGTTAAGTTTAGGCTTGATGCAAGAGTTTGAATGGAAGTAGAAAGATTGTGAAAGAGAAAAAAGAAGGGATGTTAAGAAAAGAGGGAGTGAGGGAAAGACATGATATAAATAATAGCAGGGCTTTAATATGTATGAGGCGTGCGGGCAGTTGTCCACACACACTCTCTCTGGTTCGGCTTCTGACTGATGGGAGAGGAGTGAGAGAAGAGGACGAAGAGGAAAGCTGATGTCTCTGCATACTAATACACACTCGGATCAATTTCCCAGCCCCTCCACTGCATGTGCTGTTCCCTGTAGCTGTGGTCGCAGAGAGGCTACGCATGTAGACCACATCAAGGCATGAAGTCTTTGCCTCTGAAGGACAGGCTGGGGATCCGGAACGCCTGACCCTGTGTAATCCACCAAAGGAACCCTACTGTCTTTCAAGGGCTCACCAGGATTAACCTGGATGGATGGCTCTATCTGGGATGGCAGGTCATGACCTCTGACACAAAACAACGAGTCAGGTCTTGTGCTTACAGTTAATATGTTTCCTGCTGGGTTGACCTCACAGAGTCTAAACGAAACGGGGGAATGGTACATCAGAGATCAGATATGCAGGTGACTGAGTAGCCTGAGTAAAAATTTCTACATTAAAAATATTTTATTTTTTGAAAGTATTTCGTTTTAAAGTTTTCATAAACTAAGAATTCTTTTTACATATAGTACAGGAAAGTTTTAGGACTTTTTGTAGAGCATGCAAATATTGGACATCCCCTGGTTCACAGAAAAATGCTGAGTTAAATGAACTCTATTCAGTGAACATTTGGTCCCTCTCTGAATAGAGTTAAAAGTTACTATTACTACAGAGTAATTCATCATTATTGATTATACAGAAACACCAGACAACTAAAAGACAGAATTTTCATTTACAGATTTAGAAAAAAATGAACAAAATATAGGCCTTTACTATCTTGATTATTTTGTACTGGAATGCTATTGGCCTAATCAACCTTAATGGTCTATGTTAAGCCATTTAGAGATGGACCAAATGTTCTCAGAATAGACTACATTTTAGTCTAAGGATTTTATTGTGTAGTCACGCTACATCTCCCCCTTCACCCTTTCTAACCAGTTTCAAACAAAGAGATAGACTCAGGTAGCTACATAGAGCTGAAATCAATTTGTTATTAAGAAAACAATCAGGGCCTACTCTGAAAAAAGAGCGGGTAACAAGGAGCAAGCCAGTGTTTGAAAGAGCCCGTCTGTGTTTCATCTCCATTTTACAGAAGATTTGTCTCTAAAAAGGGCCAATTGGACACTGGTTTTGCTTAAAAAAAAAGTGTGAGATACAGATTTCTACCCATTGGATAAAACTTGGAGCGAAAGGTGAAAAAAACTCTTTGAGTAAATATCTTTCTAACACATCTATCAATGCTATGCTGGTTGTATTTTCATTATTAATACATTATTCATGCAAACAGGAAACGGCATTAATCAATAGTGTTTAATGACAGACTGAAAAGCTTGTCTGTTGTTTTGCAGTGTTTCTGTGCTGCCTGAAGGGTGTCACACAAAATGCTAATGTTCAATTAAATATTTCAGTGTATTCTATCTCTCTGTCTCCTCCTATGGGCATGTTTCACCAACAAAATGCCTTGCTAATTATGTCAACATGCAATGGTCCTAACAATGTCAACAGATCAATGTTTAATATTCCACTTGCTTTAATAAAATAAGGAAAAATAAAGCATTAATATCTTGATTATTTTATCCTAATCGGCTCCAATGATCTATGCTAAGCTAATGCACTTAAAACACTTCTTATCAATCTCACTGGGAGATGGAGGATGTAAAAAATTATTACATTTTAAGTAAATACCTTTGAAAAAAGAACAGCGTGTGGCTCCTGCTCATGTTGTTATTCTCAAACTCAATCCCATCAATACAGAAACAGCAAGACAATCTTAAAAGCTTGACCACACAGTTGATTTCTTCACACACCCTCATCTCATTCACATCTATTTTCCCTCCTGAACTCACTATCAGTCTCCCCTTCCCCCCAGACCCATCCAACGGTGTGTGTGTATGTGTTCTCTTTTGCCACACAATCAATGTGGCTTTTAAGATGTCTATCGATTTGCTGGCGAGACAGACGTAGCGCGGCTCGCTGGAGCGACGCTTTGATTGCCGCGCAAGTAATTACTGTTATTATTTATGCATCTGGGTGAAATGGCAGGACTTAACATTTTCTGTACAAGAGGTCACAGGCGATCAACAGAGAGAAAGCACCTGGAAAGAGAGACAGAAGGAGAGAGACAGAAAAAAGGAGCACAGGAATGGCAGAGTAACGACTTGTACAGACAAACTTATCAAGGTCATACTAGCACGATTTTTTATGATAAACTGAGGCTTTCTATATTAATATCAATTGATTTTGAAAACAAATTGAAAACTTTAGATACATCTTCTTATCTAAAATTGTGGTTACTGTAACCAGGTTCTGGTGGGCTCCATCTCCAGCTCACAAAAGACAGGGTACCGCCTTGACGGGTTGCTAGAATAATTCTACATTGTGTATTTGTAATAATAAGGATTGTTTAATTAATATGTTTCGGCAGATGTAATAGGACATAACTGCCCATTAATTGGAAGCGGATCTATCTTTCCTCCCCTTCTCCACATTAGGGGGATGCAGCAAAGAAGGACAGCAAGCCTTGTACGTTCGTACCCGTCACTTAGGCTCATGAACATAGGACAGGTCCTGATTTCAAACTCCTGAATCAATAATAGTTTGTTTTAGTTTGGTGAATGTTGTTTTTTTCAATGCAACGTATTTAAATTAACCATATGTTGATTGTACTGTTTCATTAGCAATGATTTCAGTCAAAAGCTGAAGACTAGGATGCAGCACACTTCAGGAGAAGTTTGATCTGACCTGTGAAAGGCCCAGGTAGATGGAGACGGTCTCTGAGATGTAGAGGAATCTGCCCTCCTGACTGATCACGAATACGAACCCATCCAGAGACTGAAAATATACACAAATACACATCTGAAACTTTACACTTTATATTATTTATTACAATAAAGGACCTGTAATTATGTCTTTACATGTCTAGTAACATATTTTGCTGCACATTTAAAACCCACATTTTCTTTGATGTTTACAACACATTTTAATTTCCAGCATTTTATTACATAATAAATATTTCCAAAAAAGTTGGAAATTGTAAAGCAAATACATGTGTTTAGTTTTCATGGACACAACACCTAGTATTTATTTTGCCACCAAAAAACCCAGCATAAATTGTGGTTCAGTGTTTGTTATGCAAAATGCTTCCTCCAACATAATTATTAAGAAACAGCAAACTCATAGCTACAGACACTGTCTATACTCACATTTAGCACAGCTAACACTCCAAGGTCAGTGGCTTTAGTATGAGGTAGGAGCTAACTTCTGTACTTTTGGGTGTGCTTAAAAAATATGATTTGTTTTTATTATTCTTATTATTTTGACTTTTAAAAATTAAACAAGCTTTCTGTTTTTTTCTCTAAGCATTTTCCTCTAGTGTTAAATACAAATAGAGCATGCAGACTGTATGTCTTCTAATTTAATTAATATTGGCATCTTTAAATGTATATATATATATATATGAACTTTATGAAATCTCTATTAAATCTTATATTCTATTTATATTTCTAAAAGTAAAATTCCTGACGCCATATGTTTACAAACACACAATTCTTATCTCTTTGATATCTTGTATGTTTGAGCACCCTTTCTAACCTTTTATTTATTTAACTTTATAACCACCTAATTTATACTTGCTGAAACTTTTGTTTTTGAAAGATTTTGACTTCTTTAAGTAAAATCTAAATGTTTACAAATCTACATAATCTACCAATCTACATATCAACCCCAAGAAGTCGCTGCATTTGCCAATCACAGCAGCTGTTTTGAATTATGAGGAATGAGGCGCCCAACTATTGTTTAATTTTGATTTCAAATATGATGTGTATGTTTCAAAAAGATAATAAAGATTTATATTTTTTGTTTTAAATGAACATTACAAGATTATGGTGAAATTTGCAAGGTAAATCAAATTAAAATGTTAGACAATGCATGATCGCCTTTCAGTTTAGAATCTTTTACAGATCCCAAATCAGTGCCATCTAGTGGTGAAAAGAAGGGATAACCATTGTAAGTACAAGACCTGTGAGATGACTTTTGTTTTAAAAAACACCTTTTCTTAATGCAGTTTTCACATTGTTTTGACCAATTTTTTTTCCAGGGATTTATTTTTATTTTCTCTCAAACAAAAATGGTTCGTTCTTAATTTTTGAGATTTTTGCGATTTGGAAAAATTACAAAATGTAATACTCAAAATGTAATTTTTGAAATGAAAAAATTGTATGTTAAAAAAAGAATCTGCGGTTGTACTAAAAGTACCAGGCATTGCCACAGAAAAAAGTTTTGTTTGTATATATAAACCGTTGTTTTATTGGAATCATATTTCTGGAGCGAATTGGAATTTGAGAAAAACAACGGTTCAAATTCAGCTTTGCTGTAGCTCACAAATGAACAGTGTGCAGTCAGTCTATTAGAGGAGTAATTTCAAGAATTATATTAATTATAATAACATTCAGACGTGAGGGAAGCAAAGTGGTCACTTTAGTTGAGCTTGACTGATGCTGGTAATTTATGCGACTTCACAATGCAAATGAGAGTAGACCGGAATGATGGGAATTCTGCAAAAAAGCCCAATTATCCAGTTATTACTGACAGAGGGCGAGACAAAGAATCAGAGGGATTTCACAAGTGTTCATTTGATTTCTATCAGAGCCGGCCCTTTCAGAATGTTCTCCCAAGGTAACCTTCTGGTTTCATTTATTTTCTATAACAAATGAAGTCAGGCGGTCAAATATAAGAAGGGGTAAAACTTTGATCATCTTTAAGGAAAAAAATTTCCTTTTTATTGAACATATTTACAGATTACTGACCAAATAATATAAGGAAGTTTTAAATCAATATACTTGATTACAATTGACAGAATTTGACTCAGTGTTCATTCATTGATCTCATACATTAAAAAGAACTCTGAATTTGAGTTTTTTTGGTAAAATTTGGATTCTATTCTTTATTACAGACAATGCACTTTATTTTAATGATTGAAGCTGTAAATCAACTACATTTATTCAATTTATGTCATTAGTTCATTTTCCAAACCACTTTGCCAGAGGAAACCCACACAAGCATGAGGAGAACATGCAAGCTCCTTCCAGGAAGGTCACCAGCGAGCCTCGAACTGACAACCTTCTAACTGGAAGGCTACGGTGCTTCCCACTGCACCACCGTGCCACCCTAATGTTAATAGTGTTTACATAAAATATAATTCTATTTTCCAAGTTTCCAAGAGTATACAACCAAGATCACAAACACATTAATTTTTCATATTTACCTGCAACAGATGAGCTCCCAGGTGCTGTTCAAATATATCCATGACCAACGAATGACTTGTTCTTCGCACTGGAAATAAAACCCCAAACACATATATTGTAAACGCCAATGACAATATCAGGAATCAAATAACATAGCGCAGTTGTTTAAAGACCAATATGTTTATCATAAAATAGCCCTAATATGTTCATTTCAAATTCAGTTCAGACAGAATATTTACATTAAAGCAACCTTTTGTTTGTCACTGATTTGTTCTGACAAAAGACAAACCTGACTTTCATTATTTCATATATTTAACCCAGACAATAATAATAACAACTTTTATGGTCCAGAAGCCTACCTGCCAACCTCTAGTCTGGGGGGAGCAGGAGGGTCTACTACAGTCTTTGGTGTTTCGTTATTTGTGTGAGTGCAATAATAGTATTGGCCACAAACGAACGTATTGCTCCTTTAAAATCTTGCTCCTCTGAAATCTCGTGTTAGGTTAATCAACCAGAACAATGACTGGGGTACAGTTTTGGATATATAAAAAATTAATAAAAATAAAATGAATACAAGCTCTTAAAATCGAAACATCCCTAATTAAATCATACAGTATTTGAGCTAACAAAAGAATGATCCCTTATTTCTTGCAGTATTTGTTTGTTTTGTTTCAACCCATAGACTGCTGGTTGCACTTGATTTGCTTTTAATGACAAACCAAGGGCTAATTGGAGAGAAAAAAAAAACATTTTAAATGCCTTATAGAGTCCATTACTGTTTTCTCTGCATCTCTCTGTGCTTTTTTCTGTGCATTTGAAATGCCAAACTAAACTAAGAAGAGAAATATGAAGCCAAACCTAGTGTTCAATGGGGTTTTGACACTAAACCACACATTTGCATACATTTATTTGCTTTAATTACATTTTGGTAATTTTCCCTGAACCCCCGGGAATTTATCAAATGTGTTTCTTCCTTGCAGTGTGATTGGTCAAGTGCCCAAATATAAATGTCATTTAGTTTGTTTCATTCAAAAGAACACAGCAGCAAGAACAAGCTCTCTTAAAATATCTCTTTAAAATCCCCTCTTTAAAAATTACAGATTTTTTTTGCCCGTCAACAAACTCTGAATAAGTGATCTATTTTTTAACACAAGAATAAATGAACTGCACCCAAACTCCACACCCCAAAGCCCCTGCAGAATGGGGTTCCTCACAGGAATATCAATGAGCCTGTCCCATTCAGAGCCCTGAAAAGGGGGTTTGGCGCACAGAGCAGGATGCTGTGAGTACACAGAGCTCTGCTTGTTCATCTCTGGGGGTCACATGCATGTTGGGCACTGAATGGTTGATAGTGGCCCCTCATCCAAGCATTGGGGTGCTTCCCACAGGCCCCTGGGAGCTCCTGGACGCCCTGACAGCAGCCGTCCGGCCTGATGGATGGACAATGGCCGGCCCTCATTTCCCAAAGTCACAGCCGCTACAGGAAAGGCTAATGCGAAGTCGAACCCAAGCCGATCGGCCAAAGGGGAAGAGTGATGGGGCTGTTTCTCACCAGGAACTATTTGATAAGGAAAATCTCTTTTTTGCTTTTTAAAAGGGTCACCTGTTTAAAATATAAAAGCCTGATCATTCTCTACAATGTTTTTTTGCTTCCAAACCTTTTTACTCAAATGTTCAGCCATTGTTTTCAAACCAGGAAAGCACTAGCACTAACAAAGTATTTCAACACATTTAATGTCTTCAAAGTATTAGACCAGAATATAAATTAGAAGTGTTGCCTCTCCCATCACCAACATGGAGAGAAATTGTGAAGACAGCATCAGATTCACTATGTGAGAAAAGAATTTTCATTCATCATTACCAATCTATTTTAGAAATGAAAAATACTATGTGAAAAGGTTTGTACTGATGATAGAACAGTGATAACACAGTTAACACACTTGGCAAAGTTCCTCCCTGTACTGTAGATATAACATCTTCTTGCTTCATGGTGAAATATCCAACAAATGGCTGCCAAGAATGAACCATTCAACTATTTCTGTAAAGCTTCACAATTCAACATTGCAGAGGCCTTTAGATGAAACTGCAATAGTTTCACAGTAATGAAAAATAAATAAATCAAGCTTGGAACTGTACTTAATTTTACAAGAAAACTAAAAATAACTGACTTCCTGTCAGTTTCGGAAACTTGCTCCAATAGACTTTTTTGTAGATATTGGTCCATTACATGAGTGTTCCAAATTTCAAACATTCAGAAATAGAAGTATAAATCTGAGGTTACGATACTGACTTTTCTTTTAGACACGGACTCTTAACACACATAACAATCTTGAGCCTGATTGCACATTGCATAGCTGAGTTATTAGCAACTTCTTGTTTATGTAAATTTCTAAATTTGAGGCTGCCATGGACACATAGTTTAAAGAAGAAAAACAAACTTTGCAATTTAACATTCCATGTGCCTTAAGAAAAGACTGATGGAGTTTAGAAATAAACAGATAAAATCTCTAAGAGGAGAGATTTTCGAAAATCAGACGTATTTTCACCAGTTCTGATGTGTGTGTAAAATTCGGTTACTTTTCAAGCACATTTAGGACCTCAAAAATGCCTCGGAAGCCATGCTCTGAGCATTTACAATAGGGTTCTAGGCACATTCGGTTCTCAGCCCCTAATTATGAGAGTTCGTCAAATCAGATTCTGTTCATTTTGTTGTAGGGGGTCATCTTTTGGAATCTCTAGCTCTTTGAAAGAAGGAAGTAGATGCCTGTTGGAGCTATACTTTGAGATCATCTGCCCTTTCTTTACGCTGAGACGCTTTATTCTGTTGCTTAATAGAAACTTTCCTCCTTTAACCTTACTCTCACAGACAGGACGAATGACCGTACCAAACATCACAACGTCTCTCTCTGCTGCAATTATCCTTTCACTCTGCCCCCCCTCTGCTCTCCATCTCTCAGCTGTTAGCTCTCTCCTAGCACGGTCGAACATAATTTGAGTGCAATTAACGTCCCTTAAAAGCCTTCAGAGCTTTAAATGCTTGAAAATAGGGGGAGAGGGAGACGGAAGGATGGGAAAAGATGCACGCTTAAAGAAGAAAGATGGAGTGAAAGCCAAAAAAAGACAAATGCAAATGTGCACTCTTGAGAACAATATGGACATACTGTAACAGCACTAACGGTACTCCAGCATACACAGCTCCTCTCTGATCGGAATCTGACCTTCTGTTGTCTTTGCAAAGTTCAGCAACAAGATTATGATGAATAAAAATAGTTGCATCATTACTGGATCGTCCATCCTTTTACAATGGCTGTGAAACTTGTGATGGTCAGCCCTCGTATCAGTCTCATGGAGTTGGTTTCTGACAGACTGAGTAGAAACATGGCTTGTCTGGGGTCATTTTGTAGAGTAACACTCCTGCTGCTGGAATTTGGTCCTGTACAGGCCGTCTTCTGGGATCTCCTCCAACCCCTGACACTGTGTTGTTCTGTCCGCGTGTGCATTTATGTGTCACTTTCTATGTAAGCAACTTCTGTGGTTTGCATGCATGGTATATCTAGAGGTGAGGGCGCTGACAAAATGCAAGAATAACCAAACATCAGCCAAAAAGGATGAGAAATGGGAAATGTTCTGGGTCACCGACTTTTATAATGGCTACCTCCTATTTCCACCTGTTGTCTGATCACATAGTGTTATAAATGCATGTAGGTAGACACCACTGACACCAGTAGTGTTGATTTACTGGTTGATACGCCAGACGTTTCCTGTGAGTAGCACTCACATTTAATTTTTATTGTATTGTCATTTTATTGTAAAGTGTCTTTACGTGCCCAAAAAGGTACCCTAAAATGTATTTTTAGTACTTTTACTGTGTAAATTACTGCAAAAATATACCATCATGCAAACATCCAATAATTTTACAAGCACTAATAGAATTTTATTCAATTATTTGAAGTCATTCAATTCATTTTTGTCTACTGGTTCTCTGTTTTCAAATAACAAAAATAGTTTTAGTGGAAACGACAACATTGTGATCCTTGTCTTCCAAACTCTCACTTTCAATCTTGACTTAATCTTAAGTGCGACTTATTCACTGCTTTGATTTATCAACAGTTTTGAATTTTCATTCTCAGCCGAAGTGGAAAATAAGTTTGTGGTTAACATAAACTGTACACACAAAAGTTTGGAATTGACCGGATTAAAAGAAAATGACATTTTCAGCAGATTGGAGCAGTATCAAACGGCTATTATGAAACCGTACAAACCATTTCAATTTCAATTTACCACTGTTTTGGTGAAATATTTTTCCTTATAATTCACCTCAGTTCAGTCAATGCAAACTCACTTTATCTGGATAGCTAGATGTTTTGCCCTTTTTGGACAAGGTAACGTAAAGATGTGAGGAAGGAAAAGAGAGAAAGAGATGTTCTGCAAGTGACTTTTGGTCAGAATTAAATCTAGGTTACCAGGTCATGAGACAAACACTGCCCACCTGATGGCCAGATTTCAGCATGTTAGTTTATATTTTGCCCCTTGCTTAGAAAAGCTAGAAATAGTCAGTATTGGAAAATAAGGATTGTTTATTTCTGGAGCTATCAGTAATTAAAACAGTCTTTAAACTAGTGGTGTGGTATTGTGGACGGAGGGCCAGACAAGTATGTGTGCGGTTGCACAGGCCGACGTGGGTTTGAATCCCAAACCCACCATCATTTGTCATCCTTGCCCCTCTCTCTACACGCTTCTCTTCCTGGCTAAATACTGTTTTGACGGTTCAAAATAAAGGCACAAAAAGCCAAATAAATAATCCTTAAAAATAAAAACACTTTAAAACGGTTGAATTCTGAAACAGGTTTTCCTTTTTATTATCGTTCCATGAGCTTAAGTTCAGGCAGCACAGTGGGTAGCACTGTGGGCTCCCAGTTACCTTCATGGAAGGAGTTTGCATGTTCTCCCTGTGCTCTGGATACTCCGGTTTCCCCCACAATCCCAAAACCATGAACATTGAATAATCTAAATTCACCCCTTAGGTGTGACTGTATGAGTGAATATAGCCCTGCAATGGACCTCTTGCTTAATGTGCGCTGGAGATAGGCACCGGCAGACCCCCGTGACCCCGAAGAGGTTATTAGTGAAGAGGTATGAATGAGCATAAGTGCTTCCATGAGGGCTTCTTATTTGGCAAATGCAGCACTTCCTGAAATCAACTTTGACTTGTATTAGATTTTTTTTTTAAAGTGAGAAGAATTTGTGAGAAACTGAAGAGAAGCTAACAGCAGCGGTTTGCTCTAAACACAAAGCAAACAAAATTTTCATTGATTTTCAAAATTTTTTAAATGTATTTATTGATAGTTTTCACATCCACAAGTGTTTTTGTTGATATATTGTGTGTGAAGGATGTCTTGATATCCACTGAAATGGGGAGAAAACAATCAACAATATAGTTGAAAGAATTTATTTTAAGAACCAGAAATATGTACTCGTCAATGTGCGATGCTTGGAAAATAATTCATGATGAAAAAGATTTTTTTTATCTGAAATTTTAATCTTTTAAATTAGTCTTAAAACAAATGTATTTTGCCATGAATTTTGCTGCTGGAAGTGTCAAAGATGATGACAGTAGAGCTCTTTAATGTCTATGGGGCTTTTGCTTGTTTAATTCACAAGTCACTACAACAAACCAATGCCAAGCTAATAAACAATAGCAGTAATGGCGCTGCTTAAAGTAGCAAACGGCTCTGAAAACAACCAAGCTGCTAGTTTTGTACTTGATCTGCTGATCCACATGCGCCGTGGTCTAATATATGTGCATGTATCCTTTTAAAGGCCATAGGTCTGACGGTCAGACATAAAAGGTTTAATCACCCCATTATCCATAAAGACGGTCATTCCCTTGCACTGCTACACAACTGCACACCCTCTCACACACAACAGTTGCATACAGTGGGCACGGCGAAGATAAAATATTACTTTTTTGTGTGTCAAAGCCATTTTACTTTTCCTCTTGTCCCTCATTGTTCACCCATTACTCCTCTGCTCTTTCCCTCGCTCACTCTCTCCCTTTCCTCCCTCTTTCGTTCTCGCCCTGTGTGAAGGTCATGCAATTGATTTTCCTCCGTCTATTCATTTTTCAGTCCTGGGTTTCAAACGTGGGAAGCAGACAAAGCAATCGCAGGTCCTCCGCCTGCACACAGACCTCTACAGCCATGTCACTCTCAAGCATGGGGGAGTTTACCAAAGCTTCATTCACCAACTACCGTTCCAACATTGCCTAAACTTGATGATTTACCGAATATGAAGTCTCCCAAAACACTAAATCTCAAAGACTGATTAGAACGACAGCCTTAGAGAAAACATGATCACAAGGTTTTCTGAGAAGTACAGACTAAATGAAGAGAACCAAACAAAAGGCAACATCATCTAAAGTTGCCATGTCACTTATTTACAGGATAGACTCACAGCCACTTCCATTTGGTTCAGTAGCACCACTTCATCCTTCCCCTGCAAAGTGAGTGTAACCCTTAGGAAGCAGGAAATTTTAACTTTTATGTGTCATTTGTTGTGTGAGTCTATTGTGTAATTCTAATGTTATTAAGCTAACATTACGTATGAATCATTAATTCTGTAAAAGTAGCAAATACATGTACTGACCTATACATGCTCATGTGGCACGAACACTAAAAAAAAAACACTGTAAAACTTGTAAATTACGGATTTAGGAGGAAGGTCGTGCAGTGGGTAACACTGTGCCCTTTCAGTAAGAGGGTATTTCTTTCTACTGTGAGAGAAATTTTCAAATTTAGTCTCAATATTAAAGTTAATGCTAAATAATGTTTTTAAAATATTAGATATAACATCATTCTGTAACATAAGATCCCTAATAGGGGTAATTTAATGCGCTTTCTCTAGCACTCCAAAAACACAGAGCAGAGGGCACGCCAAGCTAAATATAATATTATTATTTATCTGTTTACAATGAGTTTTGGGACGAGGATCAGCAAATCTGAATCTGAGGCCATGGTCCTCAAAAAATGTAGTTTGCTCAGTCCAGGTTGGAGGAGAGATCTTGCCGTACAGAAAGGGTTCAAGTATCTCAGGGTTTCATTCACTAGTTAGGGAACGATGGAGCGTGAGAATGACAATGCGGTTGAGTAATACGGTTGATCTAATGATCTGTGGTGGTAAAAAAGGAGCTGAGTTGAAAGGCTAAACTCTCGATTTACCAATCGATCTACGTTTCTACCCTCACCTATGGTCATGAGCTCTGGGTCATGACCGAAAGTATAAGATCTCGGACACAAACGGCTGAAATGAGTTTCCTCCAGAGAGTGATGGTGCACTTCCTTGGGGATAGGGTGAGGAGCTCTGAGTAAAGCCGCTACTATTCCGCATTGAGAGTTTGACCCGTCCTGAACCCAACCCAAGCCCGAGATACTGTCTTATCTATGAGCCCGAATCCGACCTGATCCAGAGGCCAAAAAAAACAGAGTAACCTGTGCGGTTTTCTGAATAAACACCTGCCAGCAAACAGAAGCCACTATTCAGACAGAACATGGGGGAGTCCCCACGGGCCCTGTTGGGTTCAGGCAAAGATCCTCACCTCTAGCCTTGAGGAAGACCCAGTACTCGACGTAGACATTATGTCTCCAGATTGGCCTGGGAATGTCTCACTATCTTCTCAGTAGAGCTTCCTTGCTCAGACTGCTGCCCTTACGGCCCGGCCCCGTGTGAGCAGACAAAAATGATGGATGTTTAAAATGAAATAAATTGTCTGTGTTGCTGTGTCATACTCCTTGCTTCAGGGATATTAGTACTCTATAACACTACTATATTGAAAACTTATTAAAATATCCTTAAAAGTACAAGCAATAATAACCTCTCCTAAAAACTAGACTCAAATGTTACGTAAAATACATTCAAAACTAAAAATTACTTTGTTGACATTAAAATCTAAAAACGCATACACTAAAGTACACACATAACTTTCACTTAAAGTGTAATATAGTACAATTATTTTAAAGTGTGTTGAAGTGTTGCCATTAAAGCATGATATACTTTAAATACATTATAAACAAGCTATAAATCTAATTTAAATGCAATAAAATATTTTTTTCCACTTGGGTATGATATTTCAATCAGGGATTGTTTTGATGGTACAACAACTGCTGCGGCTGGGTGTTTAATGGTTATTCTAGCTGAACCAGACTTCAAGGCAGCTCTCCAGTCAAAATTGAACCTATAGATTGAACCTGAACCTGAACCAGAGTAAGACACAGAGCAGAAAAAGAGACGCTTATCTAGGTATTTGAAGAGGTCTGAACAGCTTTGAAGCAGCAGGTGTAATGAGACTCAGTGGCGGCCGACAAAAGCACCATCTTTTCCTCGGCCTGATCACTTGTTAGCAAGCTTGCGAGAGGACTTGCATCTTTTGTTCGATCACACAGACACTGGCTAATTGGCTGTTAGGTCTATTGTTACCTCCACAATTGAGATGAAGCCATCAGAGCATGTTTGAAAAGCCAAATGACCCTGCTCTGAAATTAAACTGGATGCCCCCTTTCTGGGCAGAGAAATGTGTTTCCTGATGAGGGTTCTGCTCATACGATCTGTATACTGTCTCTGAGCTATGCTAACTAGCGAACTAGCAAATGCATTATTTCAGATGAGCCGTGTTTAACTCCGCATGACTGCGAGTGATTACTCCTGTGGCGCAATCTCAATTACTTTCCTCTCTCTCTCTCTCTCTCTCTCTCTCTATCTCTCTCTGAGTGTGCATAAGCGCTTACTCTCCCTTCTCTGGCAATTTTCAATACGAGAGTTTCCCAAGCGATGCACACGAGCGACCTATAAGACAATAATAGCCTATTCCATTTAAATTCATAATTTAAATTAATAACGCATTTGTATTCATCGACAGGGCACTGCTGCTGTGTTTGAATTGAGTTTTTCTGAGGTTCACTCGGAGCCATCTCCTGTGTGCCATCATCTCGGATACAAATCAACATCAGGATTGATGCTGTCGATAAAAGCTTTGTGTAAATCTCATGTAAATCTCTAAATATACGAGCTGAAGTGACGGATCGCAGTATTACACATCCTTTATTCCAATATATTCAAATGGCTCCATGCAGCTTTTAATCCTGTTGTAACCTTTGTATGCCAAAATAAATGAAATGCTTGAAGATCCTTGTCCACTAGCAATATTTTCAATATTTTATTAAACAACAAACAAAAATATTACATTTTCCTCATTTATTTTGTATGTCTGCCACTGTATTTATTTATTTATTTATAAACCTAGCATTTAGTTATTTTTTTACCAGTCACTGTATTTATTTATGGGTGGTATGGTAGTGAGTAGCACTGTGGCCTTCCAGGTAGAAGGTTGTCGGTTTGAGGCTCGCCTGTGACCTTTCTGGAAGGAGTTTGCATGTGTTTCCTCCGGGAACTTTGGTTTCCCCCACAATCCCCAAAACATTAGGTTAATTAAAGAATCTAAATTCCCCTTATGGACTGGCAACCTGTCCAGGGTGTACCCCTGCCTCTCGCCCAATGTGCACCGGCAGGCCCCCGTGACCCCAAAAGGGTATGAGCGGGTTGAAAAATGGATGAATGAATCAATAAATGAACGAATATATTTATTTATTTCTCACTTTATTTTTTTTATATCAAGTCATTGTATTTATTTATTTACTTATTTATTAATTATTTATTTATTATTTCCACCAGTCAATGTTTTCATTTATTTTTAATTCCTATCAACATTTTTATTTGTTTGTTTTCAATGCCTGCCATTTTTTTTTCACAATGCTTTTTTTTTTTTTAATAATAATAAAACATGACAACATAAACCAGATCTCAAAGATATGATGGAGCACAATTAATCAAAAAGTTATCAGTGTTGGTTTACAACTTGGAAAATGTTGATTATTTGCCCTTTCAGTTTCATTTCCATAGTCGTCTCTAGTCATACCCTTGCTGCAGTTGCGCTCCCCTTCCAGCAGTGGGCTCCAGGGCGGCTCTCCCTGGCTGGCGAAGTGCCTCATGTGCAGGTAGCTGATGGTCAGCCGGATGATGGAGGCCTTGTCCAGCTGGCTTGTGATGGCCCCTGGCAGAGGAAGCATTTTGGCCAACTCAAAGAACTCAAAGTTCTCCTTCCCTCGGCGAGAGCGAGCTGCGTTGCGGGACTTCTCCTTCCTCAGATTCTGCAGGCTGCAGACAGAAGTCAAGAGAGACAGACTAATAAATAGATATGAAATGATTAGGATTTGGTTCCTGACATAAATCAAATGAGATGAAACCATGTGTTGCATCTATAATATATATATATATATATAAACCACACATTATTAACCAGATGATACTTCCTTCTCCTGAGATTGGGTCTCCCAATCTCAGCTGTATAACAGACAACTAGAGAAAATAATCACACTGATTGATGGGGGTTCAAATACTTATTTCACTCATATAAGGTCAAATAGTTTTCTATATTTTAGTAGCTATTTTGTCCCTCAGTTTAGAACACCTAAAGCAACTTTGGTAACATAGCAAGGGGTGCTCAGATCAAGGGGTGCCAATCAATAAACAAATCAAGGACACTGGTCTTGAGTGAACATTCAGGAAATTTACGCATGACTGCATTTGTGTCTATTTTGAATATTTATTTTCCTCTGAAAGGAATGAAGTCTTCGTAAAGATAAACAAACATATTTTAGGGCTACTTTTAAAATAATTGAATTCATTTGACAAACACCAATTCAACAATTCAGCTTCATGTTGCCCAATGAACACATTTGACAGAATAATGTAATTTCTCATCTAAGCTCCACTGCTCTGCTCTTTGACCGCTGTCTGTTCATGTTTTTTCTGCATTTTTACATTTTTTTAAAACGTAGTGTTAATAATTTCCGTCAGTCTCTATTCGAAATCTGAAAGAAGGTTTAGTAAAATTCTGTAAAATTCCCAAGAACAGAGAATGCAATTTATTTATGCGTACCTTTCAGGAAAGTTGAAGGATAAAAATGGCTGAAAACAACTGGTATTTAAGGATGTTTTGATGTTGGATGTTAATATTCCATAGTTAGGGGCTGTACTAAACGTTATTACTTTTGGGCACATATTTTAAACTCAATATCTTCTGAACATAGTGGTGGATGGAGGAAAAGTATAAGCATTTACTTGAGATTATTATTTAGAATTAGCGTTTACTAAAATATCTGTTTTCTGACACATTGAGATTTTTTTTATGACCTATTGTGTATGTTCTGAGGCCATCGGAGGACTTGATGTAAGTTGTACATATGCAACAATGATATTTTCAGAAAGTTTAACACTGGTTAACACTAACACTTGCATTTGGCTACAAATAATTCAGACCAGCAGTAACTACGAACTTGTATAGTATTTTCATCTGAATTTAAGGACATTATAAATTTTACTTTTACTTTTAATTAAGAAATGTTTACTTAATGGTACTTATCCTAAATATTGTACGTTCACCTAGGAAAAAAGGAATTAACCCTGAAGGAGTTTTCACTTATTTATAACTGCATTATAATACATACCTTTTAGATTATGAATTCCAACATTTTTTTTTAATTACAAAGGACGGTCTGAGTGAGGAAAATATTATGGGTTTGTATCTTATATATGAAGATACAATATTATGCATTTGGAGAAATAGAAATCAATAACAACAGGGAAACTTATTATTAATATTGTGAAAATACAGATAATCAAAGTTTAGGTAGCATTAAAAAGTGTCTCTCTGGAGCTTTCCGTATCCATCAGGGATTTGGCATTCTGCAGGCATCTCAGCCTGTGACGGCAGACCTGTGATCAGCTTCAGTCAGGCCGGTGGGAGGCCAGATCGTCCATCAGAAGCCTTGCTCCAGAATCCAACCTGAATCCAATGCTGTGCTTCGTTCCCAGGCTCCCTCCCAGCTCCTGATTGAGGGATCAATGCAGGGAGTGGGGGCGGCCCAGGTAGCGTCCGCTCTGATTGGATATCGACTCGCTCTCAATGGGGTCTGAGTGGAGGAATTATGTTGTCACGGCGACTCTACAATTTGTGACTGCGCTGGAGGACGGGGCCGAACGCGCCTCTCTGGCTCTTTCTGTGTCTGTGACATTGATTCTCATTCATCCCGCAGATGCAGACCGGTATGAGCGCAGGAGGGAGGGTGTGTGTGTGTGTGTGTGTGTGTGTGTGTGCATGAGACATGTGAAGAGTGTGTGTGAAGAGGGTAACCTACAAAAAGAAAGGGAACTGCCGAAAAGCACACACAAAAGAGTCAGTTCCTCAAATTGAAAAGAGACTAATTTATTTGTTTAGAAGAGACGGTGTTGTGTCTTTAGGGATGGAGTGTGTAAATCAGCAAAGCTTTGGGCTTAGTGAAAGTTTATGACCTTTACGTGTTTAGTTCCCTCAGAACTGTATTTGGTCCAGGCAAAATCTACTATGTTCAATGAAGAAGAATGCAAGGAGATTTTTTTACTTAAAATATTGTCCAATTCTGTTGGAAAGCTGAAGCACCTCGATCGCCCCATGGAGCCTGGCTGCAGTATAGAAATAATCCATGCCTTCTCCTTCAAGTTTATGCCACTTTTCTTCTTCATTTATGTTATTTAACGTGTTTTGATGATCGTCATGGTCATCTTTACACTTAACAAATGTGTATTTTGTGTATTAAAGTTTCATTTCAGATCAGCAGGCTTGTTTGGTGGCCACTGATATTAAACCTTTACTTGTAAATGCTTCTGAGCATGTGCAGACTCCTGCTGTCGGTAAAAAAAGGTGGGATGCAGGAGTCTGCACACTGTGGTTGTGCCAGAAGTTGTTGGTCACCGAATAAAATCAGACCAGATCTCTCATCAAAAAGTGCCGGAAGTGTTAGTCGACAGTTGAAGAGAGGTTTTCTTCTATCCTCTTCCATCCTTCTTCCAATACTTAAGAGATTTTAATTTAGTTAATTTTGATAAACACAATACTCACTTCTGTCGAATCTGTAAATAACATTATGCATATCCTGTTGCAGTAATGGCTTCTCTGTTATTCTACTCTGTTCAGAACTTAACTAGCCACAAAGTGGCTTGACCTTCATCTGTCGAGCTTAATTTTCCCTGTGTAGCGACTGCCACTAGGCATCGTCCGCAGACGAAGCTCTCTCTGGACAGGGTTCTTGTATCCCACATTGAGAGTGTGGGAGACACCCAGGGGCTCCGTTTTCCTCTCAAATGTCTAAAAATAAGCCCCACGTAAATTGATAACTCTACATTGAACATTTAAAATTTGATATAAATTTGAATGAACCTTGTTCCAATAGAACTGAACACTTTACTTAATGTCATATACCATTCCTGAGGCTCAGTCAGTAGAGCATTGCACAACAACAGAAAGAGTGTGCATTCAAACTAGACTGAAAGCAAAAACTGATTCACTTTGGATAAAGGTGCCTGCAAGATGTGTAAATGTAAACAAAAAATGAAATATTCTTGAATCTACAAAAGGCCTGTGAAGCTGCTTTAAAATATTGGCAGAAAAGGCACAAGGAATACACCATCATTAAAAAGCATGAATGGTACGATATGCATCACAATATTTGTATTGCATCACACAATTTTTAGCAGTGGAATGGAAAAATGGAATTTAAAATGCTTTGAGACCACAAAGCTAAGACCTATTGAGAAAGCATTTGATGCAATCCAACCACTAGGGGCAGTGTTGATGTTTGCATTAAGTCATCTTTTTACTTTAAGTGATGGAGAGAGCAAATTTGATAATCTTTCTCATTTCAAATGAGAGGAAAGGATAATTGTCTCCTAGTAAATATTACATAAAAGAAGACGACAAGGTAAAGAAGTTTCAGAAGTGACTAGGATCACTCCAAGAAGCAAATGTACTTCAGCTCCTAGATATCTCCAAGGAGCTCCACGATACATATCGTGACAATGTTCTGTTGCGATGTATTGTGCCATGATATATTGTTAGACCCCTGGAGAAGACCATGTTATATGATTCTGTAAGTGAACCCGTGCATCTTCCATTATAATGGATATGAGATTTTTTTGTGTGTGGTATAAAAAGACAGTTCTGCATGGATTGGACCTCTAAAAGACCATTTGCAAAACTTTGCTTGACTATTCTGTAGCGATATTTCTTTTGAGAATAAAACAAGGTAATTGTAAAACTGAGTTCACAGCTTTAGATACTGTAGCCACTGTTCAGTTTGTTTGTTTGCCTGGATTCAGGCACAGCAGTAAAAGACTTGAGGATTCTACCTCAATTTACATGGTTCCTAAACTTTTTTTTATTATTATTGTTGGTAAAATAAACACTGGGTGCTATGTCAATAAACACTCATGGCATTTGCTTCAATTTTGCCTTTGATGTTAATTTGGTTGATGTAGGAATTAAGTTTTTGTGTAATAAAAATGCCTCTGGAGAGAAAATACCCACAGTACTTAAAACATTTTACACACAGTTATTGGTATGCAAATTGTGTCATCAAAGACCACATTAAAATATTATAACACGTTCTTACAAGAAAAGCACATTTTCTGTAAAATAATTAAATCAATATTAATGTTTTATGTTTTTTGGTTTGTTGCAATGATTTTTTTTTCATACAAATTTTAAATAAGGTATTTAAACAATTCAGGATAATGCTACAACACTTCTGCAAACACACATTTTCAAAATATGTAATAGTATTTTGAATATTTTTATATAATAATAAAAATGGAAATGGATTGTTTTTACCTAAAAACATCAAGCACAGACCTTCGTGCAGACAATAAAATCAGGTCATTTTCACTTTCCTCTATGTGGAACTGACTGTTCTGCTCCAGTGATATCCTTGGTTTAAACAGCATTTTACAGCATACAAACATCTCCTCAAACATCGCATGCTTGTACTGAGACGACCCTGGAGGCTTCAATCAATACCCCACCATTGATTCACTTTAGTTTTATATCCTCCTCAGTTGAGAGGACATTAATAATAGTACTAAAACTTACTTAATTCTCGCCTAATGGATCCAAACCTGACCTACACCAAAAAGTGACGAAATGAAAAGGTGGAAGATGTATTGATCTTTTATGTGTGTTCAGGACGATCCTTTATCAAGGTGTTTGTGTGCTTCCTCACCAGGGTAAGGTGGGTGGTTTGGCAAGGAGTCCCTGGAGGAAGTCCCACTCCACGCTCACACATTTGCCCTCGCTGACGAACGGCATGGCCGCCATCTCGTCCCCTATGGGCCGCCACCTCTAATGTAGGCTGTGTTTGGCTATGTAAGTCCGAGACCCCCAATAGGAGAGCTGAAACACAACAGGACACAATGAGCATTAAAACAAAGTATGGTACACATTGTCAGTTCTAAGTGAATTTTTCTTGATAGCTTGCTTGCTTCTGTTGGGAATATTACTGATCTTAGTCATAATGTAGTCTTTGGATAATTATAATATTCATGTGATCATATCTGTAATTTTTTTTTTTTTACTAATTATTAAAAGGGTCGAAAACAAAAACCAAAACAAAACTTGATTGATTTTTTCACATATATGAGCTGACCAACTATAAAGTAACCTTTGGAGCAACCTTCTGAAAAAATGTAAGATCCACCCATTTTTGACAGTTGCCAACTCCACCATCAAACTGACGTGCTCACTGCAGGAGCCATTGCTTGTTAACCAAAAAAGAAAACAAAGATCTAATATACAAAAAGCTGCTTCTAAATTGGGCTCCACAGATAAAAGGAACCGACTGTTGCATTACTCAGCTATACAGAACTTTGATAAAACAGATCTACCGACATACGGTTTCCTTCCATGGGAAGATTTTAGATCAAAATTATATGCTGGCCACCATTTTGTCTCTTTTCGGAACATTTTCGCATGAGCTGAATTATTCATACCGAGGAGTTCATACCAAGGGTTAAATCAACATGTTACTGAAGACAACAATGTTGAGGACCACGTCTAAAGCACTTCACGGTGCATTTTTTGTTCACAGTGCATTTTTCAATGAATGGTTTAACGAACTTCTCTAAATGATTATTTTTGTTTGACAGTCTTGGAAACTTGAAAAACTAATTTTTTTCAATTTTTTTTTCAATAACAACATTTTTCTATTTCTTTTACAAAACAAACCTGAAATTGTACAAAAAAATACAATTCTCATATTAAATTTGTAATTTTTACTGCAAAAATTGAGAACAAATAGTTTTGTCAAATTTTATATCAACACTAAAGTGTTGAGACAAAAAAAAAATCATAAATCCCCCCAAAAGCAAAGACAAGGTAAAAAAAAGGCAGACAAACTTCTTAAAACTTATACACTGTTTCAATCACTTTTTGTGCTATTGTGCTTTTTCCGCCAGGACTTCGAAAAACACAAGCCATATAACGTCCAGAGGTTATCACTTGTTTTCACCACTAGATGGCACTTAACTGTTAATTTAAATGCAACAAACATTTCCATCTGAATCATTTGATTAAATATGACCTATGAAATGATGATTAAACATTCACTATTGTAAAGATCGAGGGATAGAAGAATGGAATGAGGAATTTTATTTTTGCCATATTTTTTTAATCTTTAAATACAGAACTTGTGGTAAATTTGTAAATCTCTCTCTCTCTCTCTCTCTCTCCTCATTTTCATTTATTTTTTCAACTTTATTTACATTCCCTTTATTTTTTTATATAACTGTGTTTTGAAGTCTTTTACACATTAAAAATGTTAATTAATTAATTTTCCAACCCGCTTATTCTGTTTTCGGGGTCACAGGGGTCTCATCTCCAGTGCAGATTGTGCGAGAGGCAGGGGTACACCCAGGACAGGTCGCAGTCTATCGCAGTATTAACAATGTTAAATATTAAAAATTAAAGTATCAAGAATTGAGAATCAAAAAAATGAATTGAGCATCAAGTCTTCAAAATGTGGAAAATTGCTAAATTATGTGCTTTGATTTGTTTGGATGAAAAGTATGGTGGTATTATTCTGAGAAAATGCACAAAAATACTCTGTAAATACATATAGGAAACACACATTGACTGTAGTTGCATGTGTTTACGTGTTGTTTGGGGATTGTTCTCACCCCGGCTTCGTCTCTATGACATTTAAAGGGCCAGCATGCCCTCCAGCCGCATGATGCTGTATCCAGAGGGACAAGATGCCCGCTAGCCAGCTCTGGGTAAATCACAACACACTCAGACTGGCTTCTAGCCACAGCACTACACTACCCCTTTGACCCGACCTGGCATCATCACGGCAGCATGTATTATACAGGTCACAGCCACCTCTGACTCAACAGCAACCTGTATTAAGCCTGGTTAATTTCAGAGACCAAGCACTGGAAACATCATCAAAGCTCGCAGCACACAAGCCTTGAAGGAATTTTCATTTATTTTTTTTCTACAATACTTTTTTTGTTTAAATACTTTACTTTGTAGTAAAGTTTTTTTTACCCTTAAAGGTTCAAGAACGTGTTCTAATGAGAGCCAGCTTCACAAAAAAAGGAATGGTTCAAAAGCTATTCATCACGTCTGGAAGGAGAGAAGGAAGCGGTCGTTATGTGTATGAAACTATATCATTCCCTGAAAAGGAAATCCTCAGAGGATCCAAAGACTCGGAAATAGGCAGTGACCAGTGCAGTTGAATCTTGTAGAGAGTGTAGTGGAGCAGAGGTTTCTGAGAGACACAGCAGATGATGCAGGTAGCAGGAGTGGAACCAGGCACAAGAAGTCATGCTGTGGAGTTAGTCAGTGAGGTTCGGCAACGATTCTTTCAAGGGGTTGAGGATGATTGGATGACAGCAGTGACTGGATAATTGCTTCCTGGATGGGAGTGTTGTCTGGGGAGTAATGGGTTTTTGGCTTTGTCTCTCCGGAACAAATGGAATCCCTGTACGACGGTATAATTATTGATGTAATAAGGTGTTTTAGCCCTACCCCCAACATGATGATGGCCAATCCTTCAGGCTCATTCACACAGGAAGTGCTCATTGCGGCCTCTTGCACACAGAAGGGAAAGGACACAATAAAAAGGATCTGCTTGGTATCTAGGCAAGCTGACAGAGCAATGGGTCTGGGATCAGATGGTGATCAGAAAACGTGGCAAAGACTTGAAGGCACGGTTCTTTGAACAAATGTCAATGGCTCTATGGCTGATTAGGTTTAAATAGGTATGCTAACTCCTCCTGAAACTTCTTAATAAAACATCATTTGTTGTACTGCCTACCATAGAATCCTGTCAGTAGTTGCTGTGCTGAGCGCTTCTGTATGTAACATTTCCCCCTTTATCATTTACTTATGCTCTTTTGGTTGTTCATACATTTAACATAGACTCAGCGTATTCCAGGTTTAAACCATTAATCTCCATTTTAAATGATTCTTCTAGATTCAAAAAGAGTCTTCTTTTGGCAAAATGAGCATCAGAAAGACACCTGCTCCATCCATTTGAAGGCTGTCATAGAGCTATCATCAACTGTTATAGAGTTTATTTATGCATACATAAAGCTCATCATTCCATAGAACTTTAGAAAATTTCTAAAAACAAATCTATTTCCAAAACAAGAATGAAATAATTGTAATGTAAACATCAAAGAGATCAATGACCCCTTGAGAAAATAACATCTTTGAGGAAAGTCCCCTAATACACCATAGGGTATGCACCTAGATGACGTGACGGCAGCCCTTCTACACCAGAACACACATCCCACAGTGGTGTGCTGCTGAATAGGGCACTACATGTTGCCAGGACGCCAGGGTTACTCTAGTCAAAAGATCATCTTGGGATTTTTAATGACCAAAGACAGTCGGGAACTGGATTCAGCATCTAATTTGATGGGCAGTGCTACATTACAGTAATAGCATTGGGGAGCTAGGACTCACATAGATCAATGAAACTAAATTATGTTACAAAATAAAGCTTGGTCCTAGATGAAGAAACATGTTCAAAGACTCCTCGCTCAGGCTACATCACATAGCACGTAAAGTTTATCGAGGGTCACTGTACTGTTAGATCAGATTGTCATTGCCTAATTTGAACGTTGACGATGGAAATGTCAAATCGAGATGGAATCAAAAGAAAGCAAGCTAGGCTTAGTATAGAGTTCGATTCGTAACATTCAAAAAAGCTAAATCTACCATTTAAATTACACCAATGATGGTGCTACGCACAGCAACAACCATGAAGCATTATACGAATAAGAAAAGATCTCTACTTCATCAGCCGGGCAACACGTATGTGCTGAGATCCCTCTCAAACTCACTGCAGGTTTTCCTTTAAACATCAGGAAGTATTGTTAGAAATCAAAAGTATTTAATCTACAACCTTTAGGTAATTCAGTGTCGAGACCAACACTATGAAGAAGCTTCTTTGTTAATTAGTGCAAAGCATATCTTTTTTCTTTAAGTTTGAACATATTTTACTAAACTACAGAAAGATGCATTAACCATCTCAGACTCAGATTGAAGCTCACATGTTAACCCAAATAAAACTAAGTTTCAAGTATTACCCTTCCGTAATATGACCTAAAATAACAAATAAACATGGGACATCAAACGATAAATTGTGATACAATCATTGAAATATTTGAATTGTGCAAAAGATCAGGGAGCAGCGAAATTAGCATTAGCAACTTGAGCGCACACACACCTACAGACACACAGAGTGATTCCTGATCTTTAGCCTATCAGGCCTCATCTAATCGTGTGCATGATCTCGCTCAGCATCCTCGCTATCTCTGCAGACATAATGGAGGTCCTGTCCAGCATAATTGTTCAATTAACTCTGTAACCTTGATGCTAGGTTTGCTAGCATCCATGACCTTCACTGAGGACAACAGCTTCAGTGAAGGTCACGATCTGCTCTGAAAGTCAGTAATGGAACATACACCTTTATATCTATCAGACCAAGAGAAAGAGAAGGACTGGACATTTACAGGAAGTAAATAACAGCCCGTGCTGGAGCTGATGTATATTGTAAAATCAATAGACTGCTTCAATCGCAGAACAAAGAGGTGATTGTGTGTTTACCATTTGCTTGATTGTCTGATATTTTTTTATTCTATGTCTAAATGTGACTTTTTCCACTGAAACTACACTAAAAAAGAAAGTTACTAATTATTGAATTTGATAGTGTAGTGAATCAAATGGAATTCTTTAGATACAGAAAGTTCAGAAATGAAAGCATTATAAACAAGTGCTTAAAACAACTGTTTATGTCTCATTCACACTACACAGTCTTCAGAATGCAACATAAACTTTATTCTTGTTGGTAAATATGTTCTGAAAATGGTTTAATTCCATTCGCATTCTAAATAACTTTTTAAAGCAGGAGTGTGTTAAATCAAACTGAAATCCATAGTCTAGCTCAAGTGTGTGTGTTGAACCAGTAACATCCTCGCATCTTCTCTCCGGATGTGTGAAATGACTGATGCAGCAATTTACCGACTCCTAACTTGGGGCTGAAACCAGAAGCGAGCAGATACTCAAACCCAGCTTGTTTTCAACTGTACAGCGAACAGCACCTTTATTTTTTCAATTTTTTGTGTCTTTTAGGTTTGGAATTAATTGCTGTTAACCTCTAGAAATTTTTGCGCGTATTTTACCATTTTTTTACCAATTAACTTTAAAACAGTTTTTTTGTGGCAATGGTTGATCATTTTTTTAGTGCAACCACAACTTCTTTACTTTATTTTTCATAACATTATACAATAATTCTACAATAAACCTGACATTGTACAACAAATACAATTCCAAGTGTTGAGACAAAATAAAAATTCATTTTAAAAGACATTTTACATATTGTGGTATATTGTTTAATTTGTTGAGCCCTGCATACTTTATGTATTTTAAACAGTTGCTGACTGCATTTATACCATGCATAACAGAGCAGCTAGCCATGATATGCTGATTTACTTGACTAAAAGAAACCTACAGAAGCGATCAATTTCTATCTCACCAGTGCACAGAGCCAAGACCTGCACAGTCATTTCAGGGACAATTTAGTAGACGTCATGCAGCAATGGACTACAAAGCTATCAATAAATGGACAATAAAACTAGTTTGTTGTGAATTTAATAACAGATGGTGAGATGGAATAAACATAAAAATGGAATAAACATAAAATAACAGTTGCATTGGAGCTTCATGCCTGGTCCACCTTGGGGAGTTTCAGTGAACACGAGGACAGGAATCAAGAACTAAACATCTTATCGATGATGTCAGGGCAACTGAGATAATAACCAAGAAAATATTTGGAAACACACTATGACATAAAGTCCTGGAGTCCCTTGTCACAAATTTCTGAATGAATCAGAGTAAAACCGAGTAAAAACAGCAGTTTTACCATCAATTCAAATGCCATTTTCTACTTAAAAACCTTATGCTCTGGGGGTGTTTTTCTTCCAATGGGACAATTCACAATTGAATGATATCAAAGGGACAATGGACCATGTGCAATCAAATCTTGCACTAGAACCTTGAAAGATTACCATATATGCAAATTCCAGCATAATAATGACCCAACCAACAAATATTTGGTTTAAGAAAAGGCATGACCTAGTCTTTAAACCTTAGGCCCATCGAAAATCTGTTAAGGGAGCTGAAGTTCAAGTATTCCTTCTGAAATGTGTGCAAACCTGTCCAATGCATTTTCTGGATTTCAGTCAGTCTGTGTTTCTTAACATAAAAGCCAAACATTCAGAATCCTTCTCTCACTGTTAGTCCAATTCACAGGTTTATTTTTTTTCAGACCCCATATAAGGGTCTATGGGTAACAGCAGGAGTAAGTTGGAGAAATGTAATAATTTCTAATTGTAAATAAATGCTGACGTGTCAATGTATTCCCCAACAGAAATAGTTCAGTTTAATGACTTTTCTTCAGTGAATATCTACAATATATGCTTAAGTAAGTCTTTCAGGGGGTGTTCTAATTGTTAATCTCACTGCATGTGTTTAGTGTTTGTGTGTTCTGTGGAGGGATTTGGCTCAGGCTGGGCTGTGGGTTTGGCTAAAACGATGCCTGTTTGTTTTCTGAGGGGAGCATTAATTAGGGCCTCCAGCTGTCAGAGGTTCGTTAACGAGCTCCGCCCCTCCCGGTGGAGCTGCCAAATGAGGAAAATGAACACATTTCAGCCAATCTGCACGAAAACAATACGCTGCAACTGTCACCAACTCACACACTCTCCCCTTTCTCCTCCACACAACATTTACTGGTCCCGGCCAGATATTCCACTGCCATTCGGTTTTAAATGTCACATGCGCTGGTATGAGGATGCATGAAGGACCTCTGGAACGTTCTGGATTATTCATTTTTTGTAATGCAGGGTAACTCTGCTGACTTTGACCTTTGAATGCCTTTGACAGAAGAAAACAATTCCTGTACGTGGCCATCGGGTTTTCTCTCTCCTGGCACTCATCTCGTTTTACCCATTTTCTCTTCATAAATCTAAACTGCCAACATCTGTGATGGTCTACTCACATAATACAGCTTTCAAGCCATCACCTTCAGCAGCTGGATATGGGGGTTAATGCATACAACATACTTATGAAATTACAATTAAACAATTACTGATTGTTAGACATGAAAAAAAACACTAATATTTTCTATAATTTATATAGTCTTTAAAAATGCAGAGCTTTAGCAATTTTCTTAGTTACTTGTGTAGCTCTGGTCTGCTTTCAGACCGTTCAATGGAAGTGGAGTGAAGCTCCAAACCAAAGGACATTGACCACTGTTTAGAGTAGCGTATCTTTTTGTATATTCTTTCTCACCAACTGTTATCACCTTCTCACAAAGCTCCTTTACAATGACCTACTTCAGCCAATTTCTGCCTTATTTATATTGTAAAATGTTGTCATTGAAAAGCTATTTGATCATGGTCATAGAATCTGATACATGCCGATTGCTACAGGGGACAAGTGTCTTTTATACAAGAAACAGGATGATAATCCAGTTATACTGCAATTGATCTTTATAAAAGACTTGTAAGTGCAAGTGAGCCTGTTTTTTAATAGTTGTTTTGTCTCTCAGTTTTGAAATGAAATGATGTATTTCTTGAACAAATGTTAAAATAATAAATATTTACTTTTCCTCCAAAGATATTTGAGTTTGGTTCCTTTAACTTTAGCCTTTTAAAGTTACAAAGTTTCAGAATTGTTAACCTTTTAAACATCCCCAGAAAACGATAGAGTTGTGGGGGTTTGACATCTCGACACACAATGACCTGCATGTTTGTGGACCATGAAGTGCTGTGGAAACCCATGAACAAATGAGCAAATCATTTGAGTGCCACTGAGAAAGCTGAGCATGCTGGGTATTGAACCAGAAACTTCCACAATGAGAGGCAACAGTGGTAAACATTATCCCACCATGCTGTCCTAACGGTACCATAATTACACTGTTATGGTAAGAGTACACAGTACTCAAAACCAATGCATTGAGCTGATGAACCACATTTTTAAAGTAAACAATACTCACAAATATTTCAGTATTGTTTACTCTTAAATAAGGTTTGTCAAATCTAATACTTAAAAAAAATTAATTATAAAAAGCAGAAAATGGCTTAATTGAATTCAACTTCACATTCTTTGAAGTATACGACCCATTCACCCCTGAGAACCTCACAGTACTCAAAAGTTTTGTGAAAAGCGATTTCCTGAATATTTTGACAAAGAACTGAGTAAACAGTATTCAAAAGTATTTGTTTTTTACATTTTGTGTAATATATTATTAAGTTTTTATTAAACTCAAATGTTTTAAGGAAATCAGTTTCCACACAAGTTTTGAGACTGTTCTTTTTCAGGTTTCATCTTAGGGGAGCCTGAAATTGGCTTTACTTTACAAATTAAAATCTCTTAAATCACATTTTATTAGAGAAACAAAGTTGTGGAATGTCTGGTGTCCGACATATCTTTAAAAAAGCAGCACAATGCCATAAATACAAGAAAGAGTTGATAATTTACACTTTCACACTTGATGCACACATACAGAGCGTTCCCGCAACGATTGATCGGAGTGATCTTACTGCATGTAACATTCAATTCTATTTGCTTTTTAAATTAATAATCCAGCATCTTTGAAGTGCAAATAGTTGAGAAACACATATACACTCCCATGTATAGTGCATGTGGTTTCTCATCAATATACTGCAGGGATTCAGCAGAATTCTTACTTCTCTGCACATCTCTGAGCATTTGAAGTGCAGCATTAGGAAGTCAGATGCTGTTTTCTGATAAATCAGCTCTGGTCAACAGTGTTGCTCTGTATCTCAGGGCTCTAGTGGTTTGCTGCTGACCTTGGCGGATTCCCATCATTCCCAGTCCAAGGTTCCTCTCGAATCCTCATCTTCAACTGCCCATTAATTATCAAATAGAATCAATAGCCCATTTGATTAGATCAAACTGACCCCCACTGACCCCCGGGGAGGGTGAAACACCCACTGGAGGAAGAGATGCTTCATCCAACAAACACCTTTTTCTTTAGAAGAAAATGTGTTTTGCAAATAGAATATTTAATTGGTAAATAGCAACTCAGGGACTTAAAGTTGTATGGAGGAAGATGCCTTTGTGATTCACTAGCAAGTAATGTTGGGGATGCCCTCCTTTAGTTCAATTTTAAGAGGAATCATTTAGTAAGTGTGAAATTGTTTAGCTTTTAGTGTTTTATTTTGTTATTTTATGATGCATTATTTAATAAAATGTAGGGATCTTTTCAAATGTACTATTCAACTTGAATGGACACGGTAAATGATCAGTAAAATCTGTTTTGTTCCTGTAAAAAATGATAATTCTAAGTAGTAGTAGTAGTACAAGTAGTACAAGTTTTAGCTATTTGCATTTCTTTCAACTTTCAACATTAAAACTAATAGTGCAAAAATGTATTTAACAACAAAAAGTAAAAAATGTATTTAAATTAAAAGAATTTATTCAAATGAAAACAAAAATAATCATTTCTTTATCAAAAAAAACATGTAGACATTTTTCAACAAAGAGTTCTTATTTGTGTAATTGAAATAAAAAAAATCTAGATTCTATTTTTAATCAGTAAAAATACTTTTTTTCTAAGTTTAAGAAAAACACTGTAACAAGAATTTTTTTCACACTCAAAAAGCCTTATGTGTAAAATGTATTAAATATAAATTAAGTAAAAATGTAAAGAACAAAGTATAAATTTCTGTTTGTTCCCTGTGCTCTCAAGGATTTGCCAATATTGATTTCAAGAATTCAACCATGAAAGAGTAAATATTTTCAAACATCAGTGAGTTATTGAAAAAAAACAGTGTTTATCTGAAAGGAGGACAGAATATTCACCCCTGCAGGCAGCGAACGGCTCCTGAGATGCAAACAGCTCAAAGAGATAAAGTCAGACGGAAGCCTGGGGTATAAAAGCTGCAATATCCTGCAATTAAATAGCCCTGTACCTTTAAAAACACCAGTGAAGCAGAATACCAGAGGTTTAGACATTACAGGAGGTTATACTGCGAATCACTCATGTCTCCAGTTGTAAGAAAAGAAAAATATATATATTTACTATAAACTGTTTCGTAAGCATCACAGGATTGGATGTGACCTGAACACATAATAAAAGTCCTGATGAAGCAATGCAGTAAGATTCACTTCAGTCAGTCTCAAGCATATTAAAAAATGCAAGATGCTCCTAAATCTCAGTTGGTATCACTTAAACGATTCAGGTACAGAGACGATACAGAGGTGCAGGAGGTCAGAAGTACGAGCACATCTCTAGACTCCATTAGAGTGAGGGCTATGGATCTCAACAGGACAAGGCTCTTGTTTGTGTCTGTGTGCTTCTAAAGGCACATAGATGTGTGTGTGAGTGTGTGTATGTAGAGTATATAAATATCAGGGCCCGCTCATCCCTGCAGGGCTGGGTGTGAGTGGCAGGAAGTGGTTATGTAAGGAGTCACAGCGGGCCGCAGTGGACAGGCTGACCACAGATCAGGTCAACCAAGTGTGACACCAACAGCTTCTCACTGACACCTCACTGACACTGTCTGTCACCAGGCCTGTCTCTGTGAGCGCGTATGAGAGAGATGGTCCTATAGCTCCATCGTACATACCTGCATAAACCCTATCAATTCTCAGCGCACGTTCTTTTCCAAGATGCCCTGATGTCTTTAGGGTATGCGGATTTACGCTATCTCTGTTACGTTATAGGAACGAACGCCTCATGTGCAATAAAAATGGGCTTTGGTGGAGATGATATAAATATTTATACACTGAGGCAAAAAAGTATTTGATCCCCCGCTGATTTTTACTGCTTGACCACAAAGAAAGGATCAGTTCGTAAGTTAATGGTGGGTTTATTTCTACAGTGAGAACAAGTAACAACAAAAGTGACATAAGTTTTTGACCCCATCAGTTGGAAAGAGCTATGGTCCCAGGTGTCTTTTACATATGTGTTACTAGCTTAGATTAGAACACTTTCTTAAAGTTTGTAATGTTTAATATTCTAATGTCTGTATACAACATTGTCCACAGAGACAATTAGATTAGATAACATCGAGCAAAGAGCTGCCCAAAGATATGGTTGTAGAACTACACAAACCTCAAATCACAGAGAAAGTGATTAGAACATTAGTGAAACTCTCCGCAAATGTGCCATAGTTTCACTCTGTCTGGGGCTGCAAGCTTCAATGGTCATGAGAACGGTGAGGAACTGTGGAACAGTGACTAAAGTTACCCAAAAAGCTTTTCGTAATACACTACATCAAGGATTGAAAACCAGCAGTCATTACTACAGCCACTCTTGAGTTTGGCAAAGGAGCTGTTTGCCATCAGGAAATCAAAATTCTTTTTTTAATAATCTTTTTCTAAAAATAAAAATGACAATTGCAATGCCATGCCATTGAAGAGTGGTAGTGGATAAGAATTCCAGCATGAAAATGACTCAAAACACATAACCAAATAAAAAAGGGGCTCAAAAAGAACCACTTTGTGGAGTGGCCAAGTCTCCAGGCTTCAACCATATAAACAATCTGTGGGAGCTGAAGGTTTGAGTTGCCACACATCTGCAAACAGGAGTGGAACTCAAACTTTTAAGTCTTTGTGCCATGTTTTGCAAAATTACCCAATACATATTTCACCCTTGTATGTGTATATCAGTTTATCATTTAATTATTTAATTTTTATCATAGATCTGTTGCAAAAAGCGCCAATTAAATGTATGGTCTGTCCGTTTCCTTGTGATTTTGAATCCTTGATATTTACTTCCTGTTGTGAAAGCAATAAAAGGGAGTTTAAAAGCTTTTTTGAGCTTTTTCAAGGTCAATTTTCAAGCTTGTTTTGCAACCAAAATGATGCAATATTTCACCTTTGCAATGCCTTGGCAAAAGATTATGTTGCAATGATAAATGTTATGTTTCCACTTTTATAAAGACTGCTAGAATTGTGTTTCCTAACACTCATCTGTGCATTGACTTTGTGAGATTTCATTTGGGCAAAAGTTACAGTTGCGGGAAATTACTTTTAAGTAAGTATTTGTCTACTTTATTTCTAGTTATTTTGTTAATGAAGTTAATCTGTCTACTTTAAAAACTATTTTCATGACTCACTATATTTTCATGATCACTGATTGAGTTTTGGGAGACTTATGCACCGAACTGGAAATTTAGTCCCTAAACTTTTTGTTCTTTCTTCCCACTGAAACAAAACTTTAAAAGTTTTAAAATTTAAAAAGGTTTATTTTTAAGTTACTGTGTGAAACAAATGTAAACGAAATTAGGTTAAAAAGCAACATTTTATGCAGTGTGTTAAAATACATTCCATGGCAGCTCCAGGTGAAGAGAAATGGTAATAACTACAAACAAATCAGATTTTTTTTAACATTGAAAACAAACTGAGGGTGAACAAATGCTCTCTTCATTAAAAAGTCTCATCTACTTTTTCATTCACTTTTTATGTTTGGTCTCTTTTCTTTTCAGGTCTCGGGAAACTGCTGCCATGGTGAGTGTACCCGAGCCGAAGATATTTCTGTACAACAGAGTCAGCTGTCTTTATAGGCATACAAAGCTGATTTTTTTTTTTTACATCATGATTGATTCTATCTAAAAAAAAACATGTATTCCACCATGTTTAACAACAATTACCACACATTTACATTGTAAGAATGAAGTAATTACTTAAAAAGTGGCATTAATAAAATGTACTGAACTTTTTGGTAAAATTGTGACTTTAAAAAAAAACTGACATTAAATTGTAATCTGAAGTGTTTTCCTCTGACCAAATGTGTTCCAATTTTAACAGAATGAAACCCTCTTTATTTACATAAGGTTTTCTGTAAAACCCTAACTGCATAAAGTGGGCTTCTAAGAAAGAAAAGTTCTGATTATCAAAGGTAGACTTCAACTGCAGACACTCGTTGGCTTAAATGTAGAATCACACTTAATGGTGTTTTAATGTAATCAAATTCCAAATAATGGGCTGAAAAACATAAGTCTCAATTTACTCTCCAGTAAAGAATGAGGTTTTAAATTACCTAATTTCCCCTACAAATCCAGCCATTAGGAGAGCTGTTAAATCCAAAGACACCAGAAGACACGTCTCGCCACAAGCCTTCCCAACCATTCCACAAAACACAGCAGAGAGCAAACTAATCTCATAAAATCCTCTAATTAAGTGAGAGATGATGTTTGAGAGCGAGCACAATTAACCTCAGTGTTCCTGCCCTCCACTTCCAATCCCTCCCTCATTGAGACAAAAAGACAAGTGCACTTATGAGCAAAGAGTCTGTTCTTAAACTTTCCGAGGAAAGGCGCTCAAACGTGAAACAGTCAACAAGTTTGAGGTATAAAAAGCGTTAAAATGCCAGGTTGAAATGTGGCACCTTCCTTGAAACTGACCGCAACATGAAAAAGTCTTGTTTCTCGAGAAAAGGGAACTCACCTGATGTGCATGTCCACCTCTGAGCAGCTGTTTCAGGACCAGATGTTTGCCTCCTCCTCTTCCTAGGAAGCCTCAGACCGGTCCCGATCCGAAGCGCGACCCTCCCCTTTGGCTCCGTCCGTGTTCCGGGACCCCTTGCGCTCCCACACACGCATCCAAACACACACTCTCACACGGGGGGTGACAAGGGGGTCAGACGGGGCCAAGAACAATCCCAGCTGCTGGCACAAAAGAGACGGCGAACACACAGCGCTCGCCCGTCGCAAGAGAGTGAGTGTGAGTCTATGTTTGCTGCCTCTCTCTCTCCCTCTCCCTCACTTTCCAAAGCGGATCGCCAGAGATGTGACTGGAGTTTGAGGAAGCGAGTCTGTTTCCTTCTTACGCTCTCTTTCTCTTTCCTTGTCGTTTCCTCTTGGGAAAGCTGCACGCACTGGTTGTCTCTTCACTAGCTCTCTCACTCTCTCTCTCTCAATCGCTAGTAAATATAAAAGAAATGCTTGTACGGCCCCTACCTCTCTTTCTCTTTCACTCTCTCGTTTCTTTCTCGTTTACTCTCCCTCCTCCCGCTGCCCTCAGTTTTCTTTCTCACTGTCAAAGCTGCCTTTCAAATGCTGATTAGCACACAGAGTAAAAGAGCGAAAGAGGGAGAGAGAGTGGAGTTATGGCTAGGATTCCATCACACTTTGCTCAAACACTCGTCTCCATCCTCAATCTAAGCGCTCTACCGATATCATCTCACTGCGCCCTAACAAACATTGAGTGAATAAATCCGCTTGGACCGTTTCTTCCCTCTCGCACCCCTCCCTGGTTCGTTCTTCTTGCCCTCAAACACTACTCAGAATATTGATACATCACCCCCTCCTCCTTTCTTTCCTCCGTTTCCCTCTCTCTCCATCACTCACTTTCTCCGCTGAATACTGATAGGCTGTCTCGTCCGTGGTCTGGGTTTCAAATCCGCATCCTCTATCTTTCTTTTTCTTTGGAGCACAAAAGCTCCTTGCAACATAAAGGCAAGAGCGGCGGAAGTTAATGCACTGAGCACAACATAAATTCACTTAAGTTCTATTTCAGATTATGTCAAGCCAAAAATTGGCGTTAGAACTCCGGAAGGAGGAGGAAAGACTGTCTGTAAAGAACACAGAAAGATGTGCAGGAAATGGGATTGGAGAGAAACAAAGAAGTGCATGGAAAAGTTGTGAGGTGACTTTAACTATCCAGACCAGGTCCCTGAGACACTTAAAAGACAGCTTGACTATTACCAACAGTAAAAATTTTTTTTTGTAACAAACTGTCTAGAACTGCTTTTCACTAGTTCACTCTTAGATAATAGCCATAGCACCGCTAGCAGGTTTGGTCGATGTTTGCCCCCCTCACACAACATTTAAGGGCTGGAAGTGGATTTGTTTGGCTGAATGGTGCTACAGTGAAAAGAAAAGGTATGTGAATTTTTTGGAATATAATTTTTTTTCTGAATAAATAAGGCATTCAGAAACATAATGCATCTAAAAAAAATTCACAAAAAGCAGATTTTTCATGTCTTTAGTTAGTAGGCAAAAAACGGTGTTCGTGGAAAAAATAAGAAAAACTCTTAGAACTGGTTAACCATCCCCCATCCCGCCCTTTCCATTGCCCGCAACAGCAGTACAGACATTCATACCTAGAAGAATTGTCTAAAATATTTCCCTTCAATATCTGCAAAATAGTAAGACCATGATGCAGCAAAGCAGATGCGGGTCATTATGTTTCCTCCACCATTCTTTACTGTAAGGATGATATTTTCACAATATTGTGCCATGCCCTTTCAAATGCAGTGATGTTTTTTCAAAATTGGCAATACTGCTTTGAAGTGTATAAAAACACTACAACCACTACCACAACGGATACCCCGCATGAAGGGTTGTAGATTCATGATCAAACATGTCCCAAACAAATTATTGGCTGTCGCACTGGGTTAGTTCTTGGTTAATGGTGAGTGTTTATTGTGTTCCTTGCGTTTTGAATGGACGCCCACATTTTTGGTGGGCCCCAAAGTAGAATTAGAATTGCAGACTGGAAAATTTCTAATGTGAAAAGCTTTATAACGATCTCCAGCTTTATGAAATCAACCATTCTTTCTTGTAAAAGATGTAGAAAGATCTTCTGAAAGATGTTTTTGTTGAGACATGGCTCACATGTGCAGTTTTGAAGAGAAAGGTTTAAACGTTTGAGCGCCTTTTGTCTGTTAAAGTCACGGTAGTCCACACCTCCAAACTTGTTGTCTTTATAAGACCTCCAGATATGCTCCAGATAACTTTTTTTTTAGATTATTAGATATTTTTTCACTAAAAAAATATATTGCTTTGTTTTTTCAATAAAGATATTTTAGATCTGGCTACAAGCCTTGATTTAAATTAGATCAGGTCACTTTTTTATGTCCAATTTCTTCAGAAAATAGTATAATTTCAAAAGGTTCACATACTTTTTCTTTCCACCATAGATGTGAAAGCACTAATTATGCTAATAATCTAATTCACTTCTTTTGAAATCACCTCAAATCATTACCCACCAAAATGAGCAATTCTCAGAATGCTATGTTTAAGATGTCACAAACCTAGGGATCTTGCTCATGAATTTCAACATATAGCATGGCCCTGCCCCTGGTCATTGTTAATCAGTTTCACATCACTATCTTTTCCATCTGGCTGCCACCAGGTTCCTTTTACTGATGAAAGTTTGCAGAAGTTTGGTATATTAAAGAATTTGCATTTCTGTAGATTGCCACCCTTCCATTGAGTGGTGTAATATAGAACCTATAATAGATATCAAGATTTTTTTCCTTGAAATGGGGCAGTTTAATACAGCCAAACCAAATCCTCACCTGTCTACATATTGTTCTATGAAAAAAGAAATATTTACATACAGCAATATTTTCAAAATTAAGCTTTGTAGACACCGAAGCCATTGCCCTGTGTCCTTGATGCAAAGATTCAGAGTGTTATTGTCTGTATGAACACAAAGAAAGAGAGAGAGAGAGAGAGAGAGAGAGAGAGAGAGAGAGAGAGAGAGAGCAGTGTCCTCTCCTGATGTCCTCACCTGGACCATTTCAGTTCTGGCACAGGCCCAGATTTCACTCAGTCTATTAGTGTTGGCCTCTGTCTCAGAACAACTGGACTTCCATCTTTACTGCTCCATGATAAATGTCCTGGGCTGGAAAAGATGTAATCTTAAACATCAAACCATAAGCAAAAATTAAACCACTGCATTCAATTTCAAACAAGTACATGTTTTTTTTCAGCACCTGACAAGAGGATGTGACCAGGAAAATTGTTTGGCAAAAGTCCTCATTGAAAGGAACTGCAATAAACAGGATAAAATAATTGATTTTAATATTGTTTAATGTATTATTAGGTTTACAGTAAAAAAATGATTTTACTGTTTAACTAATTGCATTGTTAACTAACAACTATAAACAGGATAATATACATAAACAGTCATGTATTCTCAGACGCACACAGAAGTCCCAAGTAAACAACAACTGTAGTGCGTTTTATTGTGTATATATATGTTTTAGCTTTATATACATATATGTTTTAGCTTTAGTGCATTTAGAGCAGTATAGTGCAAATGCATTAAAGGCTACAGTAAGACAGGCCATCATACACAGAAATCATCCTAATCCCCCAACATGAATACTGTATACATAATGTAGATCAAGATGGTTTACAAACTCTCTTTGATCGACATCAAACAGCAATCAGCAAGGCTAGATCCAGAGAAAAAAAACTCTCTTGCTGCAAATATTGATATGGTATCTAATGGTATAATCCTGAAATCCCTTGAGCTTCAAAAGCTGCAACAGAGTAAAACAGCTGAGATTTTATTCTTAATAAACATGTAAGTTGTGTATGATAAGGATGAGAACTTTTTCATCAAAGTTGGACTACTTCATTAGTTTCCGGGATATTTTGATTTACTTAGAAGAGTGTCCCACTTTTAATGTTAAAAATGTCGTTTAAAAACACAAAACAGACAATTTGTCATGGGGGAGGATATCAAGTATTAATTTAAAACATTTGTTGGTAAATGTTAGTCATGTGATTAGTGGTAAAAAATTTACTTGGATTAAATTTAAGTACTCCATGTATGTTTCTGTCAGGAATATCTTCTGATTGAAACAGAGGCATTCTGGGACTTTGGTCTCATCACATTAAAAGTGGGTTGGAGATTTCTGGGAGCCAATGCTTACATTAAAATTCAATAAAACAAACATGCCCATACATTATAAAGTTTGTCGCCCCTTATTTTGAAAACTCCAACATACATTCATCACTGACACCATTATCCAGGTCATGGTTGAATCTGCTGCCATCAATAAGTGAAAGCAATGCATGATACTGTGGGAAAAATGTGATTATTGTACTTCTGTGAATTGGACAGTTAATGGTTTAGCTTTGTTGCCCATCTGCACAATAGGTAGAGGCAGAGGTAAGAGGTAGAGGCCAGAATTAGTAGATAATGTCTGTAAACAAAAGGTCCACATATGTGCAAATATGAACAATTATAAAATACCTTTGCTTTGTGTTTATTTTATTCCTATTGAAGACACTTATGAGAACTGCTTTATATTGTTAATGTAGGCTACAGAGTTTAATTTTAACTGCTTTCTGATGGTGTGACTTGTTGCAAAAAGCACTGCTGTAAAGCATACATAGGCTTAGACATTTACTTGAATGCAGTTAAGAGACCACAGCATTGACAGATGCAAACAAATGCCCCTTACTGCTGATTGGTTGTTTACAACCCACCCACCCAACTCTTTTAGATTCTATTTTATTATTTTACTCTGCCTACCTGTCTATCTGTCCCTCATTGTCAATGCAGCAGTGAGACAGAACGGTCTTACACAGCATTTCTTAACCTTAGGCCAATCTGAAAGCACAAAAAGTAATTATCTCTTTAATTTACCTTGTCCATTTATAGAACATGTCTCAGTTTGTGTTTCAGTGGGTGTGTTTGTGTGAGAGAGGTGTAGGCAACCCTGTCAGCAAAACTGTCATTGTGTTAAACCGTGAATAGAAACACACTCTTCTGTGGGTGGAAAATGGGATTTTTAAATGCGAGTTTGTATCTGAATTCAGATGTGTGTGTTCATGTGGACAGCAGTTTGTTTGTCGGTGTGTAACCTCCCCTTGGTCCAATTACTCGCATCCCCACTTCCTCATCCTCCAGCCCTCTTCAGCTTTCACTCATCCTCAATTCCCCCTGGCCCAGGTGGGACGTCCTGCCATGGCTCTCCCTGACCAGCCAGACCTCCTCTATACCCTTGCCTCGTCCCAAGTGAGCTGACGACATCAGGAGGGCTTAATGATGCTGCATATTAATTAGCTGTTTAGAATACTAATAATATGAGCAATTTAATGAAATGGAAAACACACGAATGTCTGATCCCTTCTCTATGAGGGAAGAACCTGATGTTAGAGACGACATAAATAATTATGTGTTATGCATGTAACTAGGGAATACAAAAATAATTAAATTTAATTCTGCAGAATCATTGACCATATCAAGAATATTGGTGCGGAAACTGGAAATGCTGTTTTGACAAAAAAAAGTAATGTGTACATAACGCATTTAATTAAAACACAACAATATTTTTTGTATAAAGCATTTGAATACCCAAACTATTATATACTTTAATATACTTAGAAATGTCTAGTATCCATTGTAATGATAGATATAAGGGTTACAAGTCTACTGCAAAACAAGGCAGTTCAGTTTGCTTTCAGAAAAACTCTTAATTTAACATTTACAGAAAAACACAAAGACACTGATGACAGAAGTGTCTTCAAAACCTTGATCCGAAAGCTACATCCTGTGACTTGAACTACTCAGAGTCTTTCCTTCATCACAAACAGTTTCTAAACCCAATAGCATTGCCCAGGCTTTTGCTTTAGTTTTAGCCAAGAAAGTATTTATGTATAGTTAGAAATACTTTTCATTTTAGAAAAACCTTGGTGCAGTTCTCCCATAGTCAAGGAGGATGAATTTTACAGTGTTATATGAACCACTTGGATGTTGAAGCTTAAATAAAGTTTGTTTTTCTGCCTGTTTTTTCTGCATGTTATGATATTACGTAACTCAAATGAGCATTTTGTTAAAGGATTTTTTCCTTTAGAACTTTCTTTGTATTAGGAATTCCTTTTAGCAAAAAATAAGGGTGGGGGGGCTGCTGATGTCCCACTCAATTTCACTGAAAAGAACCGAGATCAAATAAATATTACATGCCTTCAAACCAGCTTACAGGTACAAAATTCTTATAGGTATACACTTGCACAAAGTCAGGGAATTCGTAGGGTAGACACAGCTGTGTTAAACAGAGTAATGGACAACTAAACAACCAAGTTTCTTATCATGGAAAGATATGCGGTTAATTATCAAAGATATTTGAAAAAACGTCCTGCCTAGTTCTTTCAAAAACTGCGTACAATTTTTTAGAGCATTGACTTCATCACAGTTACTATATCCAATATCAATGCTCTGCCTTTGCTTTGATTTTAGCAACATAAAAGTATATCGTTTAAATTTAAATCAACCCCTCTCACTCCCAGCCATTTAAAAAGACACTTTTTCCTCAAATTGGAAAAGATAAGAATGCCCCAAAACCCACAAGCCAAGTTCCCTCAATTATTTTTTTGCAAAAAATTTGCTATTGTTTTTGCAGACAACTGCTGATTGTTCCAATCATTTAATGGTAATTGTTACCTCATTAATGTACACACAGCAATTAAATACCATGTGGTCATCCTAAGTATCCAGATCATTTGCTCAGTATTTATAACATCTTTTTGATCTAAAAAAATCTGGGAAAGGTGCATCTGGGTTCCTTCTTGCTCCTTGTAGATCTTCTTCAGTTCAGTTGAGCTGGGTGGTGTACATTGGTGGACAGCCGATTTAGGTCCATCCAGCGATGCTCAAATGGGTTTAAGTCAAGGCTCTGGTTGGGCCATTCAAGGACAGTCATGGAGTTCTTGTGAAGCCATTCCTTTGTTATTTTAGTTTAGGTTCATTGTATTGTTAGTAAATCTTCATCCAGCCTGAGGTCCTGAGCACTCTGGAGAAAGTTTCCATCCAAAACATCCCTGTATTTGGCCACATTCATCTTACCCTCCATTGCAATCGTCCAGCCACCACCATGCACCAAAACATGGCCAAAAAATCAACTTACAGCAAGTGCCAGAATGGTTGTGACTACCAAAACAGTTTTCATCTGGATCTCCTGTGGAGTTAAAAGTTGACCACCTTTTTCTGGAGCCGCGGAAAAACCCGGCTTGGCTCCCGTTGGACAAATTCTTGTTTTCTTTTATCTGCTCTTCTGTGATCAGGGCCCTCTCCCTCTCTCAATTTTCAAATCACTTCCTCTCTTTCTCGCTCTCCTACTCGATATTCCAGCCTTGTATCCCTGCAGTCTCCAGCAACAACTTTCTGACCCACTTCCCATTTCCTCTCTGGCCCTGTGATCAAAGCCTGCAGGGCTCCATTGCCTTGGGCAGTGTAGAGATGGAGAAAGAGATGAACAGACTTCAGGAGAAGGGCAGGGGAAGAGATGGAGGATTATGGCACAAGGTGAAAATAAAAAAGATCACATGGAGAGAAGTGGCGATAAGTTCACTGATTACACTCGGATGTTTCAGATCGTCAAATCTCAGTCCAAATACAACTTTTGACACTTCAACTGGACATTTTATCAATGCCACAGGCAAAAATACATTAGTCATGTTCTCTAAAATGACAAGGTGGTTTTCTGACAGACAGAAGTAATGGTAGCAACCAAAGCATGGGAATTGTAATAAATATAATATCCATATGTCACCTTCCAGGCTGAATGTCCAGCGTCACCCCTTGAAGCATGACTGTAGCATGCCCATGAGCCAAACTTTAAAATTCAGGTCCTCTTCCATTGGTCTAGGTTTTAAAAAATGTTTCACAGTTCTCTATACGTTTGCTTTAAAGCTTAATTTCATCTGTATAGTTCATTTATCCCCTTCAGAAAAGTGAGGTGTAACCACATGACTGACAGCTTGTCGAGTGGAGGAAGTGAACTTTTGAGGCGGAGGCTGATATTGCAGCTGCATCTGTGGCAGCTTCTGAGCATGTGCGGACTCCTTCTGTTATGTCAGTGGCCAATTTTGACCATAAAAGACCCACATCATCAATATATTCAACTAAGATTCTAAGATAGTCATTGGTGCTTCTATTCCAGAAATAATAACTTTGTATTAGGAAAGAGAACGTCCTGTTGTAAATATGCAATGATCAGTATACCACCATTAATGTGTTCGTATTTGTTTGAATAAGCCTCTATTTAATGGATAATGGATGAAGAGAGTTTTAAGAAGAACAAAGACATGGACTGAGAGAAAGAGAGAGAGAGAGAGAGAGAGTAAGAGAGCAAGGCCCATTTGTACCCAGACCAGGGCATCTTGTACTTTAACATTCTCCCTGCATTCTGACAAAGAGCACTAATTATAAATAAATTAGGGACACGACACGGTGAGCCACAGAGGGATGGCGAGAGGCGCGAGAGAATGAATGAGGGAGAGGGAGCGATTGAGGGAAGAGGTGGGGGTGAAAGCAAAACAGATAAGAGGAGAGAGGGATGAGCAAAGAGACACGAGCCGGGAGAAAGGAAGAGAGAGACATGGATAAACAAGACTGGAATTACTAATACATGTCTTCTGTGCAGACTGTAAAGGAGAATTTGGGATATCCTGCTAAATATTTCGAACAAAATCAGCAAGAGGAAATGGAAAAGCCACTTTCTCCTTGAGCCAAAGAAAGAATGAGTAGATGAAAAGGAAGATGAGAAGTGAAAAGTACAAAATGCATGTGGCTTTCTGGTCAGAAATGTTGTTATTTACTACATTCGGTCATCTAAACACACAATATATTGAAGACCGCCACATTAAAGCAGTTGCATATTTTCCGCAGGGATATTTTAAAACAAATTGCAAATGAGAAAGTGTTCAATGTTTTTGGTCATTTCTGAAAGCTAAAGCCATGTACTGTGTACGTCCTTTTCGTATAGGGAGAAATGTGTTAAGCTTAAGTTCATAAAATGTTGTTTATTTTGGCTTAGAGATAATAAAACAACATAAATTATCTGAAAAAAGTTCTATATTTTACTAGTAAAAGTTTCCTGAGCAACTGAAAGACCACAATATTTTTGAAGCTTTTTTTTAATAATTTTTCTTGTATCTGTAAATGCATTTCTCTACTTTACCAATATTGTTGTTATGTTTAGATCACTAAGTTTGTTTGATCTTGAAGTTTATAAATAAAAAAATATATATAAGAATGAAAAAAGCGCTACTGTCCACAAAAATCTGTAGAAAATTTTAATGACTTATTTTTGTTTCACAATTGCTAATGAAGAGTTGGGTTGTCAGCTTGAAAGTGCCAGGGGTGGTGGATAGCTATCATCCACATAAAAGTGATCACAATAAGGACTTTCAAAAGCTATGTATTGAAGTAAATTATGAAGTGGTAACTTTTTAGTTTATTGCACATACAGACAATTGACCTCACAACTTCAGAGCCAGAGAGTTTTCTTTTTTTAACATAAAAAACATAGGAAATCATAGGAAAATGAACAGCAAATTGCCATATCCAGTCAACGAGAAGAGTTAACTGAGAACTTTTAGAGGCAGTAGTCTATAAAAAAATTCAAAAAGACTTTATATACCGGTGCTAAAGTTTTAGGCAGATGTGAAAAATTGCTTTAAAAATGCTATTAATGGAAGCATTAATCATTTTGTTTCATCAAAGAACATAATGCAGTGAATTGTTCTTCTCAGAGAAGTAACCACAGATCTTCCGTGAGTGTAAGCTTTCTAACATCGTCCTGTCACTTCATGTAATCCCAGACCATGCATCACTTCATGTAAGTCTTGTACTTCGTTAGGCTGATGATAGTTCTTAACTATACTATGGCTGTGTGTTTTGGGCCCATTGTCCTTCTGCAGAATATATAGGGGGCCAATCATACATATCCCAGATTGTATTGCATGATGGATAAATATCTGCCTGTATTTCTCAGCATTGAGAACACCATTAATCCTGACCTCCTGCTGCCATTCTGCACCTCAATTATATATATCAATAAATTAAAAATGTCAAAATTTAAATGTATGCTGGGGGCGGCACGGTGGTGCAGAGGGTAGCACCGTATCCTTCCAGTTACAAGATTTCCTGTTTAAGGCTAACCAGTGACCTTACTGGAAGGAGTTTGCATATTCTCCCCGTGCTTGTGTGGGTTTCCTCCGGGTACTCCAAAACATGCAGTTAGGTTAATTGAATAACCAAAAATCCTCATTAGGTGTGAATGTGTGTTGCCCTTCGATGGACTGGCGGCCTGTCCAGGGTGTACCCCCACCTCTCGATCAGTGTGTGCTGGATATAGGCCCCTGTGACCCCAAAAAGGAATAAGCAAATGAATGAATGAATGAATGAATGAATGAATGAATGAATGAATGAATGAATGAATGAATGAATG
>SRMA01027215.1:454851-466964 GCA_007224835.1 Danionella cerebrum | reverse complement strand
TTCATATATACATAATAAGAACCTCAAATAGGTTCTTTCCATGTGGGGAAACAGAACAAAACCTGTCTTTTCTATTTCTCCAATTGGTTCCTATGAGGGAAAATACCATTATGATCTGCAATTCACTTCATAGCAATGACAAAATGTGCAAACAACCTATTTAAGAACGGGTGTGATATGATCATTTGCTTTGTTCATGATTTAAGCAAAGCTGCAACTTTGCCCAAGCAGACAACGGTAAAGAAATTGTATTGAAGGCAAACGTTTGTGGAGTACAGCATATCAGGAAAGAATATCCTAAACATTTAGACAATTTAACAACCTTAAATTACAGCATTTTTGTCAGACCTCAGAAAGGCATCATCTCTACAGTGAACCTTTGAAGCATCACTATCACAATTCTGTCCCAAAAAACTGAGGAGCATCCCACGGTTTCTTTGTAGAATGAAAACTGGAGAAACACAGCACGCTGGGAGCCAACAATTACATGCAAAACACATTTCGACTCAGGGATGAGGCCAGCAAACATGTGGTGAACAAACAGAGAACACATGAATCCTGAGGGATGAAACCTGCCGCCTGATCTCTGACTCACTCACCGAGCTCAGGACTTTCAAACATGCCAGGACTGAAAATGCTTTTCAAACGTGGGTGAAAAGATAATACCAGTATCTTTTGATATTTCGCTTCATAAAAATAAAAAAATCAGCATACCTTGTTTAAATTTCTGGTTTATCCATTTTTTATTGAGAGAGCGGATGGAAAAAATGTAAATAAAATGTTCATAATTTATGTCAGAAACGTCAATAAATTCTTTGCAGTCATGTAATTCTGATGATTAGATAGGGGTTTAAAAACTATACAAAAACACAAAGAAATGTTTGTGTTGTAGCGTTTTAGATTATGTCTCAAAATAATAAAACAACCCAAAAATATGCAAACATTTTGAGCGTGCTTCTTTATTAAAAAGAACAAACAGATTGAGATTTCGAAGTCAGTTATAACCTCAACAGCCTTCTACTTAATAAAGCAGTTGAAAGCGAATGAGAGTAAAGCTCAGATTTTATTTTTTTGTGGATAGATCAACAATATTTGGTACTATGGTGCTTACAGTTGTGCTTATAAGTTTACAAACCCTGGCAAAATGTTTGGTTTCTTGGCTTTTTTTTCCTTCTGAAAATAGGAATGATAACACAAAAGCATTTTTCCACTCGAACTTAGGGGTTGGGTGAAGCCATTTATTGTCAAACTACTGTGTTTACTCTTTTTAAATCAAAATAACAGAAAAACCCCAGCTCTTAATGTTTTGTATTCCCCCTTTAGCATTAATGACAGCCTGAAGTCTCTTGGGTAGTGTTTTGGTTTATTGTCATGTTGGAATGTCCAGTAATGTTCCATGTGCAGCTTCCTGCCAGATGAGTGCACATTTCTTCCAGTATCCTTTGAAAACAGGCTACATTCACCTTCTCATCAACTTTGGCCAAGTTTCCTGTGCCTTCATCCCCAAAACATCGGTGACCCACCTCCACCAAAATAACCTTTTGATCAGGGTCATTTCGAAAGCTTCTGTTGTCATAAGGTTTTAAAAAGAGGAAACACAGTTGTTTGACAATAAATTACTTTTGTGTTGTCATTCATATTTTCTGAAAAATGACCTAGAAATTTGTGTATGTGTCTGTAAAAAAAACTGTATGTGTCTGTTAGTGGTTGTTTTGAGGGAACAATCGCTTTCTGACCTCCCTCTGCATTTGTCACCTCAGCAATAGGGCTGCAACAAACGATTCTTTTGGTAATCGATTAATCTATCGATTATTAGACTGATTAATCGATTAGTCATTGATTATTTCAATGATTAATCAGTAGCCTTTGAGCGATTATTCTGCTTTTTCAACTAGATAAAATAATAAGTCACAAATATTCTAACTAATAAATAAAATAGGAAAATATCTTCAGCTTTTGAAATAGTTGTTTTAATGAACTTTGAGCCAACTAAACAGATCATTCTCTTTAAGTTTTCTGATTCTGTTACACTCAAAATTACACACAAGTGCTCTCTAAGCATTGTTTACATGTTTTGTTCTAATTCAATAGACAAAAATAAATAATCAGCTGCATTACAGACAAAAAGAAAGTTGAATGTGAACATATCTTGACAGCAGCATTAATAATTGTTGGTTTACCACTCGTTTTAGTTCATCAAAAGTAATATCCCAGGGAAATACACAGTTATGAAACTAGATATTTGGAGGGTGATAATCTAATAATTCTTAGAAAATCTGGCAACATTTCAAAATTTAAGAAACAAATAAAGATATGTTTAGAATCAGCTTAAGATAATGAATGGTGTGAGAAAGAAATGCTTTGGTGTGTGTTTCATTTTATTTCTATTTTTGACTCTTAAAGCTATTAAAATGAACTTTCCCCATTGTGGGACAAGTTTTTTTCCCATAATGTGAATGGATCTATATAGCTTTTTATTTTATACCAAGATTTTTTACTTTGTTTAATCCTTTTTTTTACGTTAAATGTTAATTATTCTAATGAATATGCAAATAAAATATAAACATCTAAAGTTTGTATAATGCTGTACATTCATAAATTATTACAATATTCACTGCTGTAAGCAACTTGCTTTAGGTGATTGCATTCTTTCTTTTAAACTTTTTAAACAATATTTATAGTTGAACAATGTGTAAAGCAAGTAAATTTCACATCTACGCGGCATTTAAGCAAAATAAAAATCAAAACGTCTTCACGAGTAAACATTTTATTTGAACTCTCATTGGTTTAGTCTGTGCAGTCACGTGATTGAATGCGCGTTCACGCAGAGGAGAGTCGAAAAATGGCACAACACCGGGATGCTTCCTCGTGCTCCAACATGCACGTTGTGCTCCCGTGAAAAGCAAGTTCTGCCTTGCATGTATTTAACACGACAGCATTTTTAGTTAAGTTTAGTAAAACTTTCCCAAACCTTACTCGTTCGGATTCGTTTGCACTCCATTTTTGCGCTGAGTTTTCTTGTACCCTCAGCATTTGTTACATTACCCTCTTACATTAGGTCACATAACATCAAACGATTACTCGACAACACAAATATTTGTCGACAATTTTTTATTGTCGACATTGTCGACAATGTCGACTAATCGTTTCAACCCTACTCAGCAATGGTGTCAGGTGCTGACAACCATTTTGAGAACAGGTGTGATATGATTATATCCTTTGTTCATGATCTGAGGGACTGATTCTTCAAACGAAATTGTCTCAGATTGTTTACAATAGACAGATAATCTAATCAGAATAACATTTACCAAGTACACAGAGAAGAAATGATGATACGTTCTATTTTCAGTGCTAGAGAAAAGCCGCATTTTATGCTGTTTAGCCACATTCATCTGATTCATATTGAAGCCATTGAAAGTCATACGTTCAAGTCCTCCGTTGATTTCAGACTTAGTCTATAAACAGTTCATTCTATTGTGCCTCTCTCTCTCTCTCTCATTCTCTCCAGGTTCTAGTGTCACTTCTCCCTGGTGGCTGCCCCAGGGTTTGCCCTCTCACTGATCGCTCTCTAATCCCGAATGATGGGGGTCTGCCAGGGTCCTCTTCAGGGATTAACGGGCCACGGGACCACGTCTCTGGGGCAGCCGGTCACACCTCCAAAGAAGGGTTGGCTCAGAAATAAGTGCTGAGACAGGAACTCAGAGGCTGATGGAAATCATTTGCAGACTATTGTAGTATTGCACAACTAAGTGCAATGGCACAAAGCAAACACTTATATTTCTAACAGTATGCCCCATTAAGTGTAGCTTTAATTTAATTTTTATATGAAATACAGTAAAGCCATTTCAAAAGAATACAAAACAATTAGAACTGGAAATGCATGTTGGAGATGCATGCGGTCTAATACTCACTTGCACGATCAGAGCGAACAAGCAAGCTTGCCTCTTAACATACAGAAGGCGGGTAAGCAGAGGATTTAAACGCTCCCCCACCCCCGTTCATGAATTAAAAGAGCAGGGTCCGCAGGGGAAGCATGGTTAATTCAGATCAGATCTCTTTCCTCTCTCTCCCTGGGCGCCTGACAGACAGACAGAGATGGGATCTGACAGTAAACAGGCCAGCGGTTGGCGTGTGTGTGATTGACACACGGGCACCTAATCCTGCCCTGTCAGCTCTAATTGGAGAGGTGGAGCCCGGTGTCACAGGGGCGACTGACTGGCAGGACCCCGGCTTTGCATAGATATGAGCCGTAGATGAGCCAGAGCTACAGTATGGCACTTCACTGCTAATAAAGACACTCAAAGCACACTCAAAAACATAAAGGTGTACAAACAGCCATCTAAGATCCTGCGAGATTAGCAAATATACTCAAGAAGCGTAAGATCATGTACTGTATCCTTACAAGCATTACTTCTACATTACCATTTACATTGCCACTGATATTTCACTGACTGAGAAATCAAAAAATGCTTGACCAAACTTATCTGTGCATTTATCAACTATATAGTTTGAATGAACAGTGGTATACAATGAGCCACTGTTAAATGGACATAATTTAGGAGCATTTCCTAGGAAGGTTTGGTTTATTTTCACTCACTCTCACCAGACAGACAGGGCTTGAGGCAAAGCCTTACATGAATGGGCAGGTACATTTTGTGCTGCTGAAGTAACATTCCTCCACAGATTGATTGAGTGCCAAATAATGAGAAAACAAACTGCCCTTTTGTTCAAACATCTATTTTTATAATTACAATAATTGGAGGGATATTAATATTTAAAAAGCAAAGATTTAAGAAATTAATAGCCAATGAGAGTTTAATGCACTATAAATTTGACTCTGGTGTGAACAATTTTGTCTGATTTAAATTTGGCTTTAGAATATTACAAAACTCTTATATTGCATACAATTTAAAAGTACACTATTTTGGGGAATGGACTCATTCAGACTCCCCCAGACTGTCACTGAAGAGACCAGACACATTTTGATACTACTCCAATTCAAATTAACTCTTCAATAGTTGCCTCATATACTAAAGCCAACAATAAATGAAAAGATCCAATTTTCTATGCAGAAATGACTGAGTGGAATCATCTCAGAACTTTCCACATGAGTCATATCTGAGTTCATTTTATCACATGCCTAAGAAAATGCTTTCTCACAAACTTTCCTGTTAGGGAAAGTACTCACTTTGATCCCAGGGGTTTAGACAATAATTAATTGTGTGTTGCTTTTAACACTCTGTACATTCACTAATTGACTTTGTAGTAGAGTTTAATTTCTGTAGTGTATTCTCATGAAAGGTATGATAAGAATTTACAAGAAATGTGAGGTATGAGACACTCTATGCTTTTTAAAAATATAAATTATCAAATCCCAAAATATGCTTTGTAAAAGTATACAGATCAGGATAAAAGATCTTGAATGTTTTCAGACTCAAGGACTCATTTCCGAGTCCGTCACTCAAAGACTCATCTTTTTTTTTTTTTAAACTTGCCTTTTGTTAATTATAATGTTATTTCTCAGTAAATCTATTTTGGGACACCTTTTGTATTGAAATTTGTTATCCTTTGTTAGCATATTTCAGAGAGAGAGAGAGACACAGAGCAGGTAGCAGGGGACAGTGCATGCAGTAAGTAAATTGTTGTTGTATATCTGTATTTCTGTTATCAAAAAAAACTGTTTGTTGTCCATTTTTGAGAGTTTTGCAGTAAAAAAAATTGACAAAATGTAATACTCTATACGTTTTTTGTGCAATAGGTTTGTTGTGGAATTGCCACAAAAATTGTTCCAAAGGTATTTTATTAGAGCAGATTGTAAAGTAGTAAAACACACACAAAAAGCCCAGGACTTCTGAGGGTAAATAACATAATAAAGTCATACTTCATGTCACAGACCAAAAATGGAGAAGATTAATTACTCATACATTGCCCCAAGGAAGTTATTCAAAACAGAAAACATACATTCCACTGTTTGAATTAAATAGTAGTGATTTGTTTAAGTTTTCTATATTATAATAAAAGTAGATGATATGCTCTCAGCCATATATAGGGCATGTGCATAATTAACATAAGTTCTTATTTTTAAAAGTGTAAACTAATTTGTGCTTTAATTTTTCATACTATGAGGAGATTGAATGAATAAACAGCCTAACATAAAAGTTTAGACATTTCATCAAAACAGAAGAGAGAGAGAGAGAGAGAGAGAGAGAGAGAGTTCACTTTTACTTCTGTTGATCAGATCATTATTCATGTGTCATTTCGCCTGCAGCTGTCTGTGAGTGAATCTCTGGATGTTTGTTGCGTGACCCCAGCATTGGATCTATGGGTGTGAGTGTGTGTATTTGCCGCGCTGTGATTGACAGACGGGGCTGACCTGGTGCAGTCAGAGAGCCATGCAGGAGGTCACACGGGGTCAGTCAGGGCAGCACTGCTCTGGATTCGACCTCAGCCCCTCATCTGCATACAAGGCTTCATTAGCAGCTCCCGTCGCCTGCACAAACAGCCGAGATAATTAACTCAGGAGATCCGGAGACAGAAAGAGGCTTTCATTAGGCCCCGCTACAGGTGCAGAGGCCAGAAGCACTGCAGAGGAAAACTGGAGTTCACTTCTTCAGGGCATGGACTCTTAACTGGATGAAACTCACCGGGTTTTTGTGAACACACTAGATCTTGTTGTCTTCATGGAAATATAAACCTATATACTGGAAGGCTGTTTATTGCTGAAAAAGTTATGAAGCATGGCATGATGGGTAGGTTTCGTGTTGGCTATATGTTGCTTTAATTGGCAAGGAGTAATACTTTGGCTTCTTATGCATGTCCTGGATTTTTCTGCATTTTAAAAAAAAAATTCTCCCAATAATTTGGTGACGTAAAATTAATCCTTTTTTAGTATGAAAAAAAAAATCATTTTGTTAACCTTGCTTTGCTTGTAGTATACTAGTATAAATAGTATTTTTACATTTCTGTCACATTGAGGTTGATTTACCGGGATGAATATTTAATACGGCAAATTGTGTATTACATGTGTAAAAATGTGACCAAAGTATTATTTAAAATAGCAGATATGGTAAAAATCATGTATTTCTATGGCACATTTTACAATAAGCTGCCCAAAGTGATGCACTACTAGACAAATAATAGTAAGTAAAAGAGCTAAAAAGGTTCAATTTAATAAAATATAAAACCTAATTCCATTCAAATTAAAGGGGAAGGTTTTCAGTACTTTTTATGTTGTAATAGTGGGAGCAATGTAAATATCTACAGGTAGAATCATAAAGTTTCTGAGCAGTGACTAAGAATCGCCCTGTAGTTCTTCAAAGCACATTCATCAGCTTTATTTTTCTAGATATTCATTTCTATAATTTAGGATGTATCAATGATCTCCTTTTCCACGACAATAAGATGCAAAACAATTCCACTCATAACCTCATCAGTGCAGACTTCCAGTATCTGTCATTAGAACATCGCTAGTTAAACCTTTGAAATGAGAGGAAATGTTCGGCTCTGACACAGGAAGTGAGCCTCTGAGGCTGAGAATGGACTGTGATGCCCGCAGGGATGCCCGCAGAGAAACTCTCAGGGCAATCGATGCTGGGATTAAGCCTGGGTTTTGGACTCAAAGGCCTGGATCTCTGTGTTATCCTCCAGGGGAACATTGGAGGAGCGGTGAGAAGCTAACCTGGAACTGTCAAGAGCGCATGAAGGGCTTCAAAAAGCCAGAAAAGGAGATTCACCGTGGCCGCTTCAATGCTCCGAGCCGCTGGCGCGTGCTCACTATGTCTTGCCAACCTTATTCAATATTCTATGAAAGATGGAGCTCCTAAAAGTTTGAACTTGGGTGTGGAGGGAGCAGTTTATTGTGCTCAAAGCTGTATGTCCTTAAACCTTAATCTCGCCAACTCTTGATTAAAACACAGAGCTGCAGTAAGATGTAGATTGATTGGTACAGAGGCTGAATTTAGGCTTTCAGAATGTTACAATCTCCTGACTGAGCCTCTAGACACGTAAGGATTGGTGCTTGGGCTACATTTCGACTCACTGGTTTTCATTGGTTTCATACTATGCTATTATACATGCTCTGATAGGTGCAGAGGATAAAATTTGGCCAAACAAAATTGTTGCAGCCATATATTCATTGACTTACTTTTAGAAATAAATATACAACAGTTTGTGAACTCAGACTCAAGCTTGTGTAAGAATCAAGCTTCCTCTTGATTGAGTTGCTATTGCAAGATGCATAGCAAGCTGCATGTACTGGCCCTTGGCTCACAAATCTTTTTAAAGAACAATCTTTTCAACAGAAAATATTATAATAAAAGTAACACATATCTTTATATGAGACGTAAACAATGGGATATACTATGGGAGCTGGGAGGTGCATGTTCAAACAAGTGTAAAACTTAAATGCATGTAGAGTGTAAGTGTAAAACTTAATTAAAAGCTAGCATCCTGTCAAATACGAGCTACATAGATTAAAAAGTTAAACATTTCTCAGAAGCTTTCTTTATTTAAGTAAATCTTTTTATTTGGCCCAAAACAAAAAACTTTGTTACAAAAAACTGAGGTCCCAAAAGTTTTAAGCCATTTTTATGCACAAACACAGAACTGCAGTAGAATGATTGGCACATTTATAATTAGCTCAAATTTGTTTAAAAAAGTTGAGAAAACTTCCTCATGCCTCACCTTTGATTCTGTGAGTGCAGACATGGCCGGAAAATTCTTAAATCACTGGGAACGATAATGGTTAATGTAAGTGCATGCTGATGAAGTTTAAATTTAAACTCACTCATTTTATTACTATAAATGATCCATTGCCTGCACCATACGCATATTAGCATATGTAATGTAATGTATAACTTACATTCACATAAAGAGATTCACATAAAGGATGTGTGGCCGACAAATCTGCAGCAACTGCGTGATGCTTTTTTTGTCAATATGGGCAAGCTCTCTGAGGAATGTATCCAGTATGTTTTTGAATTGATGCCGAGGAGGATTAAGGCAGTTCTGAATGCAAAGGGGGTCCAACACTGTACTAGCAATGTGTACCTAATAAAGTGGCCAGTGAATATATTTTCTATTTTTTTGGTTTTCATGAACACAGCTGAAGCACTAAATGATAAAAACTTTACTGGAAGTTGCTTAAAATAGGAATTTGTTTCATTTTTAACTAATAATCTTACAGACTGCATCTTCACATCAAGCTGTAGGACTCAATCCTAAACAGTCCATGCAGAGAAATGCAAACAAGACAGATGAATTCACGACTCATTACGAGACTGGAAAAAAATACAAGAACACGAGAAGGCCATGGGGAAATTACAGGAGAAACTCAAAATTAAACAGCATAATTAATCATGGCAGGAAAAAGACAGAGTGAGAGAGGGAAAACCACACCACGCTGTTAATAAACTTCTTCATAATTGCATTTCTTTTACACATCAGGACACATTCAACCATGAACACATTAAATAATTTGCATCCTTAGCTGAACTAAAACTGAAGAGCATTCATTTGATAAACAGCAAGATAAAAACTTTACTTTAAGATTACATTGGTTCCCCGAGATATGAATGCTTCGAGTTACGAAATGTTCGAGATATGAAACGTCTCGCAGGAAATTTTTTGCTTCGAGATGCGAAGAAAAATTCTAGATACAAACAACTACAAGCTGTTCTGCTGTATTTTCCACTTGACGTCATGACGTCACGCTGCACTTCCGGGTCCTGATACGCTTCAAAACACTTCAACAACACAGCGAAACATTATGTATGATTTCCAATAATGTGCTATAACAAATGTTACAGTCAAGGTGTCGTAAAAGAAATAACGTTTATAACATGGAAAGTGCTGATCTGTAGCGCAAGTTAGAGAAACCCAGTGACGCGTTCTCAAAAGTGCTGTTTGTGCTCAAACCGTGTTGGTGTTAGTAATTTGTGAAATATCTCGAGAAAGTCAACTTTCATACGTGATGCCTTGTGGTGTTTTCTGCCAGCCGTTCCACCTCCTCCGACACATCGCTTCACTCAAGGTAAGGTTTCACATTTGTACACAAATTACGTATTTTGCTTGTGTTTTATTCTGCATTTATCTTTATCTCAATGTGTAGTTTCTCTCTGCTTTTCCAATTTTTCATCTAGTTATACTGCATTTTACATGTAAAACTTGCTTTGAGATACGAAATGTTAGAGATGCGAACGTCACCCTGGAATGGATTACTTTTGTATCTCGGGGTACCACTGTATATTTATTTTCAGAATTAGAATTCACTTAGTTGTAATGTAATATTCTCACATTCATTACATTTGAGTCAGAATCATCTACTTTTTTCAAGAAAAAAAGATTATGTCTAATGTATGGATTTAGCGGTCTAGAAGTCATGACAATTTGACCATTTTCATTAAATTATTCTGTCAGCTGAGCTAAAAAAAAATCATCTTGAAGTTCACATCAGATGTTTAAAAATATAAGCCCCAATTTTAGGATCTCTGGTTACATTTAAACAAAGTAGATCAAACGTATAGTTTATTTGTTTTTTCATTTGTAGTCAGCAAATATACTTGTACGAACACAAAACTGATCACGTATCTGTTATAACGTTAAATACACAGAACATTTGAGCTATGCGTGTTAGCCAAACGATGTGTACGAATCCTGCCAGCGCAAACTATTGAGGAATTTGGTGATATTTTGGACCTGTTGTGTTCTTCGTCTGATGTGCAGGGATGAAGAGTGAAGGTTAGGTCGGTGTGGTTTTATTTGAGACGTGTACTGTATTCTCGGTATAGATCTGAGCTGCTCCACCTGTGAAACCAGCGCATCTGAATTCAAGCCGCGGAAAGTCACGGATGAGCAGCGGAACGTGCTTCGCCTCTTTATAAGACCAAACGGAAACACATTTACTTTCTGACAAGGAAACTTTCTGTAAAGTTGAGCAGAGACTTCTGATATTCTGAGGCAGAAGATTAATCAAACACGGTTCTCTGCACCACGTAACTCTCATACAAACATGCTCTTCAAACGAGGCTGCATGCTTTTACTTCACGCTATATACCCCTTCACTCGTCATTACCTCTCATCAAACAAGTAAAGTGTCTAATGAAAAATATTCGTCGCACTTTTAACTTTTGCCACAGTTATCGGATAGTTTTACAGGTAGATTTAATACGTTATGTAAACAATTACCTCTCCGGTGTTTTAGTAAACAAACGCGACACTAGGTGGACAGTTTGAGTCATCGCACAATAAACCAGAAGATCTCCACTGCTTTCCACCTTGGAGTAAAAACAGCACACAAGTTAGCATCACCAAGCAGCCATTAAAGGAATGAAAACTAGATAAATTGTGAAGTAAACACTTTTATTTTTCACAGATCAATACGAATAGAAGTTCAACTTTGGAAAAATTGTATTAGACGATTGTGAATAGCAGTACATGACATAATAGAATAGCAGTTTCATCTTTGTGTTGCCCGCTTATTAGGACTTATTGATACTATACTTCCCTTTTTAATTACCATTTTTGACAAGCGACGAGAATATTGGCTTACCAAGTACTGTAAATTGTATCTAGCTGCAACAGCGAAGCTCAAGTTACACAGTTAGATATTTAAACTGTAGAGGACGCTGTTTGACAACGCTTGAGCTTGGAGAGTAACATGGCCTGCGGGGTGATGCCAAATCCTGTGGTCGTCTCCATGGGGCTGCTTGCAGAAGAAATTTCGGCCAATGCAAGTCTACATCTACAACGTGAACAAAGTTCAATAATTTTTCTTTTGGTTTAAGTATGTTTGTGTAGTTCAGGATGGTTAAATTTTCCCCTAAAAAAACTAAACGGGACTATGAGACTGCTACACAGAACAGAGTGGACTTGCTGCTGTTTTCACGTCGTGAGAAAGATCATTTACGCTGCCAACTGTCAAATTCAGAGAAGTTGCTCTAAAAATCGTGTTTATAATTACAAAATAATTTTTAAAATATGATTTTTTTTCTTCATATTTTCTTACAGTCTATGTATGGTTGAGAGCCAGCATTTCAGCGTTCAAAAAAAAAAAACAAAAAACAGAAAATATTTACTCATATTTAGACTCAATTGCACCATTCATGCCACTTGAC